>JAAEAF010011975.1:0-37941 GCA_011037195.1 Triatoma infestans | reverse complement strand
AGCTAATGTTAGGTTCTTTTCTATTTCTATATTTTGTTGGAAAAGTGCAAGAATAGGGCAAAGAAAATAAGTGAAGTCAAACTTCCGGTTAATTGATTTTGGACGGAAATGCTGTGATTTCCTGCGCTTTTTCATATTTTGTTCTCATGCATACACAAAAAATCCCTAAAAACTTTTTTCTTTTTCTTTTTTTTGTGCTCACGGAACCTTAAAACCAATATTTTCAAGATGAAACTCAAATTTCGAAAATTTGAAAAGATCGTATAGCAATAAGAGAAAATAAAAATGTTTTTAGCGAAAGGTATGTGTGTCTGTGTGTTAACAGAATAATCCCGTTTAGGTGCTACCATTGAATCAGACCGGAAGATTTCGGGCAAAATCTATTATTAACCGGAAGAGCAACTTTACTGAATGTTTTTTTTTTTCTTTTTAGTTTTTCACGAACACGGCTCCAACGATTTTTTTTTTTTTTTAAACTTGGTGGACTATCTATCTACATACCATGTTGAGGCTTGTGCCATGGGATGTTAAGGCTTTTGTCTAAAATACCACTTTAATGTAATATACGAGGATCATTCAATAAGTAACGAAACAAATCGCTGTAGCTCAAAAACGATTTATTTAATCAATACAAAACTTTGGCTACTTTTCAACATAGTCCCACAGCAACATTTGTACAAGTGACCCATCGTTCTTCTAATTCGTGTATGCCTCCGGCATAAAATTTTTTTGGTTAATCTCGATACAACTTTCGCACCTGATCTTTAACTTCTTCATTATATTGAAAATGTTTCCCACGAAGATCCTTTTTAAGGGGTCCAAACAAATGGAAGTCCAATGGGGCGAGGTCGGAGCTATAGAGGGGATGTGGAAGGATCTTCCACCCTACTTTCTTTGTAGGCGTCCGTAAGTTGTCTTGGAACCCAATTCGCACAAGATTTCTTATATTGCAGCTTTCTGAATAATGTTATAGACAGTTTCAACTCATTTCTTCAGCTATCAGTTTAACAGTAATACACCTGCTGTCCTGAATTAACGCGTTAATGCGAGATTGGAAGGAAACTTCAATCGATCGTCCACTTCGTTGCTCGTCACAGACACTTACACGACCATTTAAAACTGTTCTACTCATTTGTAAACGTTCGAATGGTTCAAACAATTATTCCCGTATACTTTCAACATTCTTTCGTGGATTTCACTACTTTTGATACCCTCTACAACTAAAAATCTAATCACTGAACTGAGGTGCAATGCTCGAGCGGACTCGCTATTTTTAACTGAATATATTTGAGGTTATGTTTACCAAATACTCTCGAACAGCTGATGAGAAACTAAAGTTCAAGAATGCCAACTTGAAGCACTGAAACTATTGTATACTGATTAAACAAAAAACCGTTTCTGAGCTATAGCGATTTGTCTCATTACTTATTGAATGACTTTCGTATATTCTATCTATCTATATCCCTCTGATTTATTTCCCCGTTTTTCGGGTTTTAAGGGAGTGGTGATAACTTAGGCTTTTCTCTAAAATGCTATATAAAAATAGAACTCCACGATTCTACTAATTATGTAATGCAGAAGATAATTAAATCTGTTTTTAAAAATTAACGCATTTTGAAGAAAATCGGTTTTAACTGTGGAAATACGGATTTTTTTTTAGTTTCTTGAATCAAGTGTCAGAGTTTTTCCTTCAACTTAGTTTAACTTATATGTTAATAAACCTTTTTCTTTTATTCAAAACATTTCTGATTGTTTGAGAAGTTCTGGAGGCGAAACTAATTTAGTAAAAATTCAGACTTTTAAGCAAATTTGCCCAATCATGCGGTGGGAATATGTGTACGGAAATCTCGTGTTATCATACACTAATTCATGACCTCGTACATGAGGTTTTCTTAAAAATATATATTGAATAATAATAATAATTAAATATTTAGAATACCAAAAATATAGTGAGCTAAATTATTTTAATAATTATTTTCCTTAAATAATAAAAAAACCTTACAAAAAAAAAAAATCGGTAAATGGTGAGAAAAATATAAACACGATGAAATTAACAAAATGACAAAACATTTATTTTCTAATTTGTATAGAAAAAAGAGAGAAGATTAAAATATTTAAGACAAAATATCATATTATCACATCAAGGACACAATTTCTTTCTAAAGAAACAAAGATTTTATTCACGTATTATTGAAATAGTAAGCAGTGCATGCAGTGAATGCATATATAAATTTCTTTCTAACGTGTTTCTTTTTTTTATTGTTATATTCTAAACAGTCACTTTATGAAGAACCTTTTTCACATCTTGCTTAGTGGCTAAGAGATAATGGATAAAATTAGCAGGGAGAGGGTGTTGGTGTAGTGGTTATGAACATGGACTTGTAACTGGGAGATTGCCAGTTCGATTCCTGCGTATGCTGCTAAATTTTATATTCGT
The DNA here is from genome assembly GCA_011037195.1 of Triatoma infestans. Taxonomy (NCBI): domain Eukaryota; kingdom Metazoa; phylum Arthropoda; class Insecta; order Hemiptera; family Reduviidae; genus Triatoma; species Triatoma infestans. The sequence continues at coordinate 35,504 of JAAEAF010011975.1, read as the reverse complement.
CTAAAAATTGTTAATAGTAAAGTAGGTGCTTCCGCTCCGCCCCCCGTCCACGACACCTAATTTGGTATTGGACGTTAAGCCCGCCAGAAAAGGTAGTAGATAAAATTAGCAAAATATTATCAGAATGCTGTGCTACTAAACATTTAACTGTATACAATATAATAGGTATACCGTCTAAATTTCCCCTGGTGACGCAAATTGGACGACCAAATGTGTTATACAATTAATTTGTTTTTGTTGTCATTTTCATATTTTCTATCTTTACCTTGAATATTCTCGTTCTCCCACATGTAGATTACTGTTGACTTGTTTATTTGGGCCTGATTTCTGAACTGAATACGAGAATACAATGAGCTCTTAACCCTAGTGTTCGTTTTATTTTTGGTGTCAGGAGAGATAAAAACATATTACTCCTTATTACCATCGGCTGAACTGGCTAAATATTGAATACAGAAGGCAATATTTATTAGGGACTTTTATTTATTTTTTTCTGCCTTCATTTTTTAGTAACAAAGGACAGTTGCACTTAAGATCTACTCAGCAAGTAGATAAACAAAGTTATATACACCTACACCTAGAACTGCAGCAACTGAATCAAAATTCATTTCATTTAAAAGCATGTAAGTTATGGAATTCTCTATCGATAGATTTGCCTGCCAAATCTGCCAATTACTTTTAAATATTACTTGTATAAGTATCTATTTAAAATGTATGTAAATCGGCAATTTACTATTATTATTATTACTTCTTCGCTTTACTTATAATATTATTATAATCAAATTATTATTACTATATTGTTATTTGTATATATTATTTATAAAAACTGGTACTATAAATAGTTGTCCATTATTCTTTTCTTTTAATTTTTGTTAAAGTTTTGTTTGTAAGTTTTAAAATGTAATTCTAGTTCATTTTTTTCGTTCTTTCATTTCTTCTATATTTTATAAATATTTTAGCAGTAGTGTTATTTGATATAGTTAAATTTTTATATATATACTTTTTGTTGTCCTTAAGGGACTAATGCCCCTTTCTTTCTTTCTCTGAGCGTCTGTTGATATGTTTGTGAAAGATTAGCTGAAAACTGTAGGGGGAGATGAAGTCTGTTTGTTTCTAAGATTGTTCTCACCGTGTCTACTGGAACTAAACGAACAATGGCAATCGCCAGTGCAGCCTAAAGATTTATACCGGGCCACGCGGCGCAGCAGGCTGAATAGCACATGGCGTAAAAGAAAAACAAAAAATGTAGGGCAAAAACAGTTTCGTTATAATCGTTTAAAAAATTCTCATGATTATTGGGACTGAGTTAAAGAGGATATTAAATCCAATTTAATGATCATAGTGACCTTAGAACTTGTTTATTTCAAATTTTGAATTTATTTCTTTCTCCTACTTCTAGTAAGAGGAGTGTTGTAATCGTGCTAAATTTTCGATTTCGAGTTTTTCACCGTTACTATCCGTTTTGAGGTCCCCTGAGTCCAAAAAAAGTGTTTTTTAACAAACAGTCTGTGTGTGAGTGTGTGTGTGTGTATGTGAACAACATAACTCAAAAACCAAAAATCGCATAAAGTTCAAACTTATTATTCCGTAAGGGTATCACCATGCTCACAATTCCTTAACCGGAAGTACCACTTTACTAAATGGTATTTTTAACTTTTTTGCAATTTTCTCCAAAATGGCTCCAACGATTTTCTTTAAACATGGTATATCAACATATAACGTTCTACAATTTCTATTTGAAACATTTCTCCGGGAAAATGCATTTAAGGGCACTTTTAGAGGAGGGGGTGATGGGTTGTCCTCTAAAATGCTATTTCAGTTTATTACACAATTCTATCATCTAAATAATATAAATTAAATTAAAATAGGTATGTTGTTGAAATTCCGAGTTTGAATAATATCGGATGACCGAAAGTGCGTTTTCACTGAAAAGTATTTATCAGTTTTCGGCTATTTACTCTAAAACGGCTCCAACGATTTTCTTTAAAATAGGAAAACTACACCTACAAAGAGCTACAACTTTTATTTGAATCATTTCTCCTTGTAAAGTCAAGTAGGCTTTTGCGGGAGGAGTGGTGTTATGTTTTCTCTAAAGTGCTGTCATAGCTGATTATATAATTCTAGCATATAAACAAAATTAATTATAAATAAATAGATTGCCAAAATTCCGAATTTCAAGAAAATTAGTAAACCGGAAGTGCGTTTTACTGAACAGTTTTTCCAGTTTTTGTTCTTTTCACCATAATAACACCGACGAATTTCATTAAATTTGGTGTATTAACTATAAAATTTGTCAATCTAAGTTTTGAAAACTGTAGTAGGAGAAAGTTGTGTGCATGTATCACACTAGATTTTTTTCATTACGATTCATGATTAATGAATTAATGGAACTCTTATGATTCCAACATTCCTTATAAATTTCATTGAATTTATTTCACCGTTCATTTTCAAAAAGAAGACGAAGCATTTATATTACAAAATAACTTACTTTTTACTTTCTCTGACTGCTGTTAGAGAAAGTATTGTGATCATGCCAGATTTTCGAAACTGAGTTCTCACCGCATACATGTATTGAGGTCCCCGAGTCCAAAAAAGTGTTTTTTAGAAAAGGGTCTGTATGTATTGTGTGAAAAGAATATTAAAAAAAAAAAAACGAAAGTTATAGGAAGCTCAAATATGGTATTCCGTTTGGGTACTAACGCCGCATCAGACACGAAGATTTCGGGCAAAATCCATCAACCGGAAGTGCCGCTTTACTGAATAGTTTTTTCCGTTTTTTGTGATTTTCTCGAAAAAGGCTCCAACAATTTTATTTAAACTTGGTATACCAACTAGATATACAAAGAGCTACAACTTTTATTTGAAATATTTCTCCGAGTAAATTCATTTAAGGGCACTTTTGGGGGACGGGTGGTTTCCTCTAATGTGCTATTTCAGTTATTACAGAATTCTATCATCTAAATAATATTAATTATAAATAAATATGTTGTCGAAATCCCGAGTTGAAGAAAATCGGGATGACCAGAAGTGCGCTTTACTGTAAGTCGTTTTCAGATTTCTGTTTTATACTCTCTCTTACTCCTAGTAAGAGGAAGTATTGTAATCGTGTCAAATTTTCGGTATCGAGTTTTCACCGGAAATATCCGTTTTGAGGTCCTCTGAGTCCAAAAAAGTGGTTTTTAGCAAATGGTCTGTGTGTGTGTGTTGTGTATGTATGTATGTGAACAGCATAGCTCAAAAACGAAAAACCGTAGAAAGTTGAAACTTGATATTTCGGTTAGATATCACCATGGAATCTGACAGTACGTTATCTGTCAAAATTCCTCAACCGGAAGTACCACTTTACTAATTGGATTTTTTACTTTATTGCAATTTTCTCAAAAATAGCTCCGACGATTTTCTTTAAACTTGGAACATCAACCACTCATACAAAAAGCTACAACTTTTATTTGAAACATTTCTCCGGGAAAATACATTTAAGGGTACTTTTGCGGGAGGGGTGGGGTTAGGTTTTCATCTAAAGTGCTATTTCAGTTTATTAGACAATTCTGTCATCTAAATAATGTTAATTAGAATTAAATATGTTGTTGAAATTCCGAGTTTGAAAAAAATCAGATAACCGGAAGTGCGTTTGTTTTGACACTTTACTAAATGATTCTTTCATTTTTTCGCAATTTCCGTCAAAAAATGGCTCGACGATTTCTTTGAACATCGTCTATAAACTAAACATGCAAAAGATCTACAACCTATTTATTTTAAAAACTCTCTGAACATCATTTTTAAGGGCACTTTTTGGGGAGGGGTGGGGTTACAGCTTCCTCTAAATTACTATCATGGTTGATTATACAATTTGATCATCATCCAAACAAATTAATTAGAAATAAATAGATGGCCAAAATTCCGAGTTTTAAGAAAATTAGTAAACCGGAAGTGCGCTTTTACTGAAGTGTTTTTTTCAATTTTCGACGAATTTCGTTAAATTTGGTACACAAACTATAACATTTGTCAATTATAATTTGAGAACAGGAGTAAGAGAAAGTTGTGTGAGTGTTTCACACCAGATTTTTTTTTGTTCTCTCAAAAAGGGTTCCAACAATCTGATTGAAACTTGGATACCAATAGGACATACAAGGGAACTCACAATTTATTTGCAACCTTTCGCCGAGTAATTCATTTAAGGGCATTTGTTTTGGGGGGAAGCGTGGGGTACATTATTGGTATTATCCATTGGAAATGAGTGAATATGTAGTTTATTTAATCAATGTAAAAAAAAAAAAAAAAAAGGAATGGTTATAATAAAACCTAATCAACTCTTGTGATTTAAAAAAATTTAAAGGCCATGGCTTCCTTTGGTACTCCATGTACAGAGAGTGTGTCTTCTTTTAAGAGTATATAATGTGTTAGTAAGACACAGTGTACGTGTGTGTTTCCTGTGTGGTTACGATACATCCTAATCATAACCATAACTTCAGCAGATCCTATGTGTATTGTTTAGTTGGGTAACTTAACACTGCTAAGGTTAGGTTATTTTTGCTGTGATATCTATAAGGATAAAAAAAAAATTCTGAAGACTTTGGTAGCACAATTTCTTTCAATTAAGTAAAATAGAGATGATTTATATTTTAATTTTTCTCTTGAGACAAAAATTATAATAAAAAATATCAAATTTGTTAAATTATAAATTATATTAGATATTTATTTTTCTTGATTTCTGTGTACCCAGTATCTTCACAGAACCGCCAAAATTAAACAAAACAAACAAACACACAAACAAAAAACATAAATAAATAACTCTTTTTTAAAAAAAAAAAACAAAATGCACAAGGCCAAGATACTAATTGGAATACTTCGTATATTATATATCTGTTTCCATATAAAATACTGGAAACTTATTTAGTACCGTTACATTGCTTTTGTTTTTAGCCAACATATTTTTTATTTGACCTTAAAACCCATTTTACTTTTTATTAATTTTTCTTTTTCTTATAAGAGTAAGAATTGATTTAATCAAAAACAAATATCCGATGTAAAATAATTACAACAATTTCTCTTACTGGAATTCTCATAGCTTTAGTTTTTTAATTTTTCTTTGGATTTTTTGCTAAATTATTAATTACTTTCATTATTATAATGTTGGAAGAAACTAAATTAATAAAAATAGGCTTTTAGAAAATGTCTACCTTCTCCAATTCATCAGAGAAATTTTCTATGATTGCCTGCTTCTTCTTTTTTTTTTTGTGGTCATCGACCGGTTTCGTGGGCGAATTTTTTAAATACACTTTTTCTACTTTAAATTATTATATGATAGACTCCGTAAAATAAATTAAAATGGCTCATTAGATGGAAACAGCACATGGCAAACGCGGACGACATATTGATCATTGCGAGATCAATACCGGCATTGAAGGGAGCATTTCAGGAACTGGAAAAAGCCAGTAGGAAGCGCGGTTTAGAAACCAATGAAACTAAGACCAAATATATGCGCACCACTAGAACACAGGAGCATGGAGACGAGCGAATCCAGTTTGGAGAATATAACTTCCCAGTGTGCAAAGATTTTAAGTACTTACGGTCCTTAATAAGGAATAACAGCAATTTCCGCAGAAATAAAGGCAAGAATAGCGGGAGAGAATAGATGCCTGTTTGCGATTCTAAAGGTTCTGCGGTTCAGGGACTTATTTCGCAAGGCGAAAATTTTAGCTTACAAAAGTAGTATTAGTCACTTACGCTAGCGTAGCCTGAGCGATGAGCAAAGAAAGTGAAAAGATTGTCGGGGTTTGGGAAAGAAAAGTTTTAAGAAATATATTTAGCCCAAGATGTGTAAATGGTGTATGGAAAACACGAAAGAATGAGGAGTTTGAAGCAAAGAAAGGAAGATTAAGATGGTTGGGCCATGTGGAGAGAATACGAGGATACAAGGGCACCCTCGGCTTCGATGGTTAGACAATGTAGAGGAAGATCTGCGTCGGGCTAGTGTAAGAAGATGGTGCACCAAGGCCAAAGATCGACAGGAATGCAGAAAAGAGGTCCATTGTGGTACCCCACTTGGTACTGCCAAAGGTGAGAATATCCACCTGCAGCACCCCCTCAGAATCTGGGAAGGTTATATCTTCACCTTGTAACAACCCAGGCTATCAAATCTTTTCCGGATGACAGCATCGCAATCCTTTAGAAAGCGTATTGGAGACTCCTCCATCTGCAGTGTTATCATGTTCTAGACCCAACTTCTTCAGGTGCCCCCTGGGTCTATAATGCCCCGTGAGGAAACCCATCACCATACGAAGCCTATTTTGCTCAGATCTTTTCTGGTTGTTATAAACTGCCCAGGCAGGTCCTAGATGAGAACTGTGCTCTCTTCCTCCTCATTTCTGAGCTTTTCTAGAAGAGTCTGGTCGCTTATTCCACAAAAGGATTCAGGCCCTAAAAAAAGACGGATGCAACGCCTTTCCTTGGCAGGATGTCGGCAATATCCATTACCTTCTACTCCAACATGCCCTGGCACCCATGCAAACAGCTTACTTGGTGCTCTATATTAGGATATGCAATATTACATTCCTAAGTTTTCGGCCAAAAACCTGAAGTACCACTTCATAGAACAATTTTAAAATCTTTCATTATTTTCTTGAGAATGGCGCCAATAATTTATATTAAATTGTCTATATTTACTACCACAAATGCATAAAATGTATGAACTTTTATTAAAAAAAAAATTCTTCAGAAAACGTTTTTAGTAAGGAAACGCAACGGTTAACCTTCTTCCTTCTAAAGTGCTGTCAGTAGCAAGGTTACATCATTCACATAGTATTATAAACAATTAAATGTCATGTAAAGAATTCCAAGGTTGACAGAAATGTGGATATTTTTAGTAAGAGAAGTCGAGTGAGTGTTTCACATCAGATTTTTTCCGCTTAACTTTCGTCTAATTGTGTCAATCGGATCAAATTTTTCGGTATCCAGTTTTCACCGAAAGTACATACAGGTTTTGAGGTCCCTTGAGTCTAAAAAAGTGATTTTTAGAAAATATTCCATGTCCGTGTGTGTGTGCGCGTATGATTGAAATTATCTATGTTATATTAACTGCACATAATTTATTTGAAATATTTCTCTAGGAATATTCATTTAAGGGAACTTTTGGGAGCAGGATAGGGTTATGTTTTCCTCCAAAGTGATATTTCAATTGATTATATAAATGTATCATTTAAATATTACTGAATAGAATTATATATGTTGCCAATATTCTGAGTTTGAAGAAAATCTATTGACCGGAAGGAAGTTTTACTGGTTATTTCAATTTTCTACAATTTTATTCATTAAAAATGACACGACCGATTTCATTGAATTTGTTACGTTAACTATGAATACAGAGACCAATCACTTTTATTGGTAACTTTTTACCTCCGAGTTAAGTTCACTGAATTTGAAGTTTGCTGTTATGGTTTCCTCAAAAAGTAATTTTATTAAGTTTGAGATTTCCCAGTTGATACAAAATTGAAGATAAATAAACATTTAATAAAATTACAAGTATGAAGAAAATTTGTCACAATTGCTGTAAGATTAAGTCGTATGAGTACACCAGAGTTTATTTTTACTTTCTCTTACTCCTTGTAAGAGGAAGTATTGTAATCATGCCAAATTTTCGATATCGAGTTTTCACCGGAAATATCCGTTTTGAGGTCCTCTGAGTACAAAAAAGTGGTTTTTAGCAAATGGTCTGTGTGTGTGTGTGTGTGTGTGTGTATGTATGTATGTATGTATGTAGCATAGCTCAAAAACAAAAAATCGTAGAAAGTTCAAACTTGATATTCCGTTTTGATATCACCATGGGATCTGACAGCAGGACAGCGGTCAAAATCCCTCAACCAGAAGTACCACTTTACTAAATGTTTTTTTTTTCACTTTTTTGCATTTTTTCCAAAATGGCTCCAACGATTTTCTTCAAACTTGGTATATCAACTATACATACAAAGGAATACAACTTTTATTTGAAACATCTTTCCGAGAAAATGCAGTGAAGGGCACTTTTGGAGGAGGGAGTGGGTGGATTGTCCTCTAAAGTGCTATTTCAGTTTATTACAAAATTCTATCAGCTGAATAATATTAATTAGAATTAAATATGTTGTTGAAATTCCGAGTTTGAAGAAAATTTAGAACACCGGAAGTGCGTTTTCACTGAAAAGTATTTTTCAGTTTTTTGGTATTTTTTTTACTTTCTTGGAATTTTCTCAAAAATGGTTCCCACGATTTTTTTCAAACTTGGTATATCAACTACACATGCTAAGATCTACAACTTTTATTTAAAACATTTCTCTGGGAAAATTAATTTAACGGTACTTTTTGTGGAGGAGTAGGGGTAGGTTTTTCTCTTAAGTGCTATTTCAGTTTACTATATAATTCTGTCATTTGAATATATTAATTAAAATTAAATGTGTTGTTGAAATTTCGAGTTTCGAAAAAATCGGATATCCGGAAATGCATTTTTATTGAATTGTATTCTTCAGTTTTCTGGTATTTTCTCGAAAACGGCTCCAACGATTTTCTTTAACTAGGAATATGAAGTCCCCATATAAAGAGCTACAACTTTTATTTGAAACATTTCTCCTGGTGAAGTCCTTTAAAGGGGCTTTTGGGGAAGGGGTGGAGTTATGTTTTTTTTCTAATTGGCTATCATAGTTGATTATACAATTCTACCATCCGAACAAAATTAATTAGAAATAAATGGATGGCCAAAATTCCGAGTTTCAAGAAAATTAGTAAACCAGAAGTGCGCTTTTATTGAACATATTCAGTTTTCGATGAACTCCAACGAATTTCATCAAATTTGGTACACAAACCATAAAATTTGTCAATTAGGTACAATTTTTGAAAACTGGAGTAAGAGAAAGTTGTGTGAATGTTTCACTCCAGCTTTTTTGTAATAAAATTAAACGATTTGTTAATTATGTAAGTTCACCCTAAGAAACACCAAAGGCTAAGAAAATCGCTAAGAATTTTATACCTCCTAATAGTTGCTATTAAAGCTAATTAAAATGCCATTATACCCAACTATTTTAGAAAGTGAAAAATAATTTAGGAGGCATTCCTTTAGTATTCAAAAAAGACGTTTCTGAAAGGGAACCTGTTATTTACTTCTATGAGGAAAAACTGCCATCTAGTCAAATATTTTAAAAATGAGTGAGTATTCACTGTACACTATTCATGTTTTCAGCCTCAAAGCCTAAATCCTTTTTAAAAGAAAATGACTTTTAGCATCGAGGAATCGCAGCATCTCAAATTTGATATTACGTTTTGGAATCCCCAAAGGATTCAAAACTAAGGTTTTTATTCAAATCTGTCATCCAGAGAAGATTGATTTTTATAAGGTTCTGATGGATCGTTAGGCTTCCCCTTGTTCCACCATTATAAAAAATCTGGTGTGAAACACTCAAACAACTTTCTCTTACTCCAGTTCTCAAAATTATAATGGACAAATTTTATAGTTTGTGTACCAAATTTAATGAAATTCGTCGAAAACTGTAAAAACTGTCCAGTAAAATCGCATTTCCGGTTTACTAATTTAACTTGAAACTCGGAATTTTGGCCATCTATTTATTTATAATTAATTTTGTTTGGACGATTGAATTGTATAATCAACTATGATAGCACTTTAGAGAAAAACATAACCCTACCCCTCCTCCAAAAGTGCCCTTAAATGAATTTTCCCAGAAAAATATTATAAATAAAAGTTGTAGATCTTTGTATGTTTAGCTTATATACGAAGTTTCAAGAAAATCGTCAGAGTCATTTTTGAGTAAATCGCGAAAAAGTGAAAAAAAATCATTTAGTAAAGTAGTAATGTAAACGCACTTCCGGTGATCATTTTTGAGAAAAACGTAAAAAAAAAAACTAGTGAAGTGGTACTTCCGGTTGAGGAATTTTGACCGCTGTCCTACTGTCGGTTCCCATGGTGATAACTAAACGGAATATCAACTTTGAACTTTCTACGATTTTTCATTTTTGAGCTATGCTGTTCACGTACATGGATACACACACACACACACACAGACGATTTGCTAAAAACCACTTTTTTGGACTCAGGGGACCTCAAAACGGATACTTCCGGTGAAAACTCAATATCGAAAATTTGCCACGATTACAATACTTCCTCTTACTAGGAGTAAAAGAAAGTTAAAATGCAGTATCATTATAAATAACTTGGTTATATCGCGAATAACTAACAATAAGTAAATAATCCATCTTTCATGAAAAATGGTCCACTGTGAAGTGTGAGTGCATCAAAAAATTTTGCTTTCAAAAATTACAAAGTACAAGGGACAAACGATTGCAAGAAGAAACAACAGAAGACTTGAATATATGTACGTATTTCAGATGAAACCGATGTCTGAGTGTGTTAATACTTTTTACAGCACTAAGTGAAAGTAAAAAAAAAAAAAAAAACACAATCTAGTGTGACACATTCACAACGCAGCTCTTACTGCAATTTACAATATTTACGTGACAAATATTCTTCTAACATAATTTCTATTTAATGTTTGCTTGTCTTATTATATATCAATTGGAGAATCTAAATTCATTAAAAAAAATTACGTTTTTGGGAATAAAACCATGCACGCCCCTTCCCCAAAACTTCTATAAATAAATTTCACGGAAAAAAGTTACCGACAAAAATGATAGATCTGTGAATTCATTGTTAGTGGAATAAATTTAATGAAAATCGGTCGGATAAAATTGCTAAACTCAAGAGTTTTAAACATATTTAATTCTAATTATCATAAGTTATTTGGATGATAGAACTGTATAATAAATTGAAATAGCACTGTAGTGGAAAATATAACCTCACAAGTCCCTACAAAACCCGCCTTAAATGAATTTTTACAGAGAAGCTTTTCAATTAAAAATTGTAGCTCGTACTATGTTTAATCAATATACCAAGTTTAAAGCAAATCATTGGAGCTATGTTTGAGAAAATCACAAAAGAGTGAATAAAATTGTACTTTTGGTTGAGGAATTTTGACAGACAACTTACTATCAGATCCCATGGTGATTACTAAACGGAATATCAAGTTTTGAACTTTTTGTGAGTTTTCTTTTTTGAGCTCACATACATATTATACATAAAGACCATTTTAAAAACCACTTTTTTTTGAACCCCTGTCCGGTGAAAACTCGATATGGAAAATTTGACACGATTAGAATACTTCCTCTTACTAGGAGAGTATGTGAAAGTAAAAATTTGCAGATCGCTTCAGTAACATCGTCGAAAATAAACTCTTAGTAAATTCTAGAATATTTTTGCCATACACATTAACTATTGTCCTTTAATATTGTGTATATTAAAAAAATATTAATTACTATAACTAACAAATCAAAATTAAAAAAAATATATTACCTCTACAAGTGCCATTCTTGTTGGAATAATCAAACAGTATCCAAAATCTAATAACTTCCAACGTAGGACAATGTCAACTCAACAATAATTTAGTGATATCCTGTGACTCGCCTTTTTAAAAATAAGAAGGTGCTAAAGTTCTCCCTACTACACGCATGCGTACTTAGAGTGGGGTACCTGAAGTTTTATGCCGGTAAACTTTTCATCTTTGAAGTGATTTTATAATAGATAGATAAACAACTTTTTTTTGTTTAATAAAAGGGATAATGGAAAATTTGAAAAATGATACTCTACATTAACGATTAAAGTAATTCATTGATTTAGATGAGAGTCAAATAACAAAACAAATTATTTTCACTATCTATTTTTAAGTTTTATTCCATCAATAAATTAATAGAATACAACGTGTTATGACTAGATAAACATATAAAGGGAATTTGACGTCACTATAGAAACAAACAAACAGTGCACATTGCATGACAAAGAATAAATAAAACCTAACTGTAATATATTTTTTTTTTTTTTAATCATTACAAATGTAAATTTTTCTTATATTTTAACATACATGAATATTCCTGTTATTTTGATAAAAGAAGTCGGATTTGTCAAGTTTATTAAAGTTAGGTTACACAAATTGAAAGTTGGAATTTTGAACTTTTATAATATACTTTTTAAAACAGGTATTTTCCATAGTATGTCTAGTTTGCTATTAGAAATAATATATAACATGAATAACAATAGGTAAATATATTTTTCAAATATATTATTATTATTATTACAGTTTATTCCTTAATACTTTCTCTCACTGGAAAAGGAAATATTGCGCTGGTGTAAGATTTTCAAAACTCAGTTTTCATCAGAAATACAGCTTGAAGTCCCCTGAGGTGAAAGAAATATATAAATGCATGTATCTCACTCAATACCAAAGGTCACTCGCCTTTCATCTCAGCTTCTAATCTCAACGAAATTTAAAAATTAATATATTTTTTTTTTACTTTTTGCTCCACCTGACATGGAATCCTCACACTAGACTGAAACGACAATAACTGAACAACCGCTTTAGACTGCTTAAAAGACTACTTGACAACAGATCTAAACTGATCTGTATGTATGAATTTGCTCTGTGCAAGTCTATGTTATCACACTGTCTGACAAACGCATCCTGTAGACGGGCGAACGTCCGAAACCGGTCGTTGATCACAAAATGAAGCAGGTTACCATGGAAAATGTCTGTGATGCTTTCCAGCTCTGCGGAACCAATCACCACAACAACAGATCTAAACTGACTTGACTAAACAAACGACTAAATGTACAACTCAAACTTAAACCAATCTGGACATACGGAATAGAACATTAAGGCTCCGCAAAGCGTTACAATATTCAACGAATCCAGTCCCTACAATACAAAATTTTGCACGCCATTGTTAACGCTCGCTACTTTGTCTTGAACTTTTTTTTTTTTTGTGGGGGGGGCAACGCACTGCGATCTTGATCAGGTCTAGTCTCGAACCTTACAATCCACGATAACGTTAATATCCCATTTGAGACCGATGTTGTTTTCTCTTCTTATAAAAAATTCCATAAAAATCTGTTCTACCATGTAAAACCCTTTAGCCAGAAATCTCTCCTCTCGAACCCTCCCTGGACAATCCCTCTCGTCGTCTAAAACGTCAGTGGCCTCGATCTTCTTTCTACAAGTGACAGTGAGGCTACCACTGGGTAGCACCTCCACTCGTTCAGTGATTTTTTGTTTGTTATTATTTTATTTATTTGTTTATTATTATTATTATTATTATTATTATTATTATTATTATTATTATTATTATTATTATTATTATTATTTGTATTCAATGTCATTAGATTTGCTTGTGCGCACTAGCGCGTTGTAAATGAATAAAAAGAGAGAGAGAAAAATTAAGTTTTGGCTCTTATTGCTATAATAGGAAGTATTGCAATCGTTTCGAAACCGGAAATACATGACTTTGAGTATGAAAAAAGTGAGTTTATGGAAAGCACTGTGTGTATACAATATGTTTTGTCGCAGGAAATCGCAGGAAGACATCACCTTCTGCATCTGACATTTCTCGCCGAAAAATTAAAAAATTATGAGCCAGGAAAAAAAAATTTGGTTTGGGTTTTAAAGAATTTGTTTCATAATTTTTCCAATAAACATTTTCTGAAAAATGATTTAATTTCCGCATAAATTAATGTTTAATAGTAGATTCAACGGTAAAAATGTATAAAAACTTCATTAACTTCATTTTATTTCTTTCATGCGATCTAATATTAGCAGATATCAAATTATTCTGGTTCTGTGATTTATTAATTTTCCATTTTCAAAATTCATTTTTACGTCAAATTTTCACTAAAAATACTCCTTTTAGTATTGAGATAAACAGCCATTGAGTATTAAAAAAATGTTTTTAGCGAATGGTGTGCGAGTGTGAACAAAATATTTCAAAAACGAAAACTTGTAGAAGTTCAAAGTTGAATTTTCCGTTTAGATATCACTACCATAACATGCACAAAACCGGAAGTACTACTTCTCGCTAAGTGGTTCTAACGATTTTCTTTGAACTTCGTATACGATCAACACACGCAAATATCTATGATTTTTATTTGAAACATTTTTTCAATAAAATTGTTTGTAGGGGTTTACTGGAGGAGTAGCATCTTTCCTTTAAACTACCACCTCATATGTAATAATACTAAGATACATTAGCAACATTGATTAGAATTCAAAATCTGAGTTAAAAAAATAATTGGTTAACCTGCGATTGCGACTTTCTGTCTTAGTTTCTGAGTTTTTTTTGGAATTATCTCAAAAGCGGTCACAATTTTCAACTTAGAATACTAACTACCCAGATAATCTTATTTCTTCAAATTTTATTTTTCTATTTCTGGTATTTTATCCGTCGAAGCATGCATATTATATTGTCCTTGGATTTTCATCCATGTCGGAGCAAACTCACCAAGTTCGTGTAGGGAGTTCTCTTGAACGTAATGTTTCTGTGACACTCACACTGGTTGGTTGTATATGCGTGGGGAGGTTATATAACCTCCTAGAAATACACATTTTGAACCCTTGAGTAGGAACTAAAGCTTCCCACGTACATACAACCAACTAGTGTGAGTGTAACAGAAACATTTCGTTGAAGTGAACTCTCTACACCGATATCCAGCATTGCGGGGACCCATCCACATATTTATTTTTGTTGTTTGTTTTTATGGTGTGGTCTCGTTGTATTCTAAGACTGGAAAGTAGAGTTAGCCCTCAACATATTATAACTTCACCACTACTATCTATAATGGAATAGAAACTAGTATTCCCGCTTTCTTGGACTTACTCAATATAATTTTTTTTTTTTACAAAACATATTACTGGTTCTAAAAATGAAAGCTTCAACTAAATCTTTTAAAGGGGAAACAAAAATATTCTGTCTAGGTGGCTTAGTAAAAGTTAACAAATAACAAATAATAATGGAAATAAAACGACGAAGGAATGGGTGACTATGAAACCCTTGATACAAAATTCACATGGAGATCTCGCTGCTGCTCAGATTATAATTAAACACCTGATTAAAACCATTATAGGTAAGATTTCTATTTATTAATAGAAAACTTACCACTCAAAAGTCTTGCATCGAATTTCTGTACTAAATAATCCTCAAACTTCTTCTGATCATGCCCGCCAGTCAAGCAACACAGTCAATAGACATTTCAAAACAAAGAATTAAGAATTATATTTCATCCCCAATAAATAATTCATAACTTAATAATGTTTCATATTATTTGATATCACTAGGATTTTATTCGTCGAAGTATGCTGATTTTTGTTGCTTCTAATCGGTTTCGGATTCTCATCCATTATCAGAGTAAGGCTTTCAAGTTTGATACCTAATTGGAGCGTGATAGAAACGTACTTGTTATTTTACTTCTGGTCGAACCTCACGATTTTTAACAATATATACTCTAACGGCCGATAAACGACCAAACATAATGAAATTTGTCCGACTTTCGACAGTAAATAATACAGTAATAAATAGAAAAGATTTTTCTTTGTATTACTTTCTCTTACAGGATGTATTGTAATCGTGTCAAATTTTCGATATAAAATATCTGTTTTGAGGTCCCCTGAGTCCAAAAAAGTAGTTTTTAGCAAATAGTCTGTGGTGTGTGTGTGCGTATGTATATGTGAACAGCATAGCTAAAAACGAAAAACCGTAGTGGGTTATCTGTCAAAATTCCTCAACCCGAAGTACCATGTAATGTAATCGTGTGATGTGTATTTGTAGTAGTTGGTTGTGTAGCACGAGCGATTTTGTATAAAGGGCTTGTAAGTATGTAAGTTTAAGAGAGAATGATGTATTAGTAATAAAGAAGAAATCACACTGTTTTTAAAAAAATATATTCTTTAAGAGAAATTAAGTTACCTTAGATTATCACAACAACAAGCTTATAAATTAACTGGAATAAACTGTAATGTTATAAGTTATAACTCAACTCAGAAGCGTCCTCCTTGAATTCTAGAACAAGTCTGTCTTTAAAATAATCTTCTCTTTTGTCCGTTCAGTTCCTCCTCTGTTAGGAGAGGGGGTAGTACAATGCCAGTAACTGGACTTCTTCTACCTGGCTTGCCCTTTTGCAAGGGTATGTCACATATTTTGATTTATTTATACATTAATATATTTTAATGTTTTGCATCCATCACAACCACTTTACTTGTTGGTTTTTTTACTTTTTTGCGTTTTTCTTAAAAATGGCTCCAACGATTTTCTTCAAACATGGTATATCAACTACACATACAAAGAGCTATAACTTTTATTTGAAACATTTCTCTGAGAAAATTCATTTAAGGGCAGTTATGGGGGTGGGTTGGGGTTAGGTTTTCATCTAAAGTGCTACTTCGGTTTATCAAACAATTCTATCACCAAAATAATGTTAATTAGAATTGAATATGTTGTTGAAATTCCGAGTTTCAAAAAAATCAGATAACCGCAAGTGCTTTTACATCTTTTAGCACTTTAGTAAATGAGTTTTTCACATTTCGCGATTTTCTCAAAATTCTCTCCGACGATATCCTTGAAACTTGGTAGTTTATATTGGTATATAAACTAAACATACAAAGATCTACAACTTTTATTTAAAACATTTCTCTGGGAAAATTCATTGAAGGAGCACATTTGGTGGAGGGGTGGGGTTATATTTTTCTCTAAAGTGCTATCATAGTTGATTATACAATTCTATCATCCAAACGAAATTATTAGAAATAAATAGATGCCCAAAATTCCGAGTTTCAAGAAAATTAGTTAACCGGAAGTGCGCTTTTACTGCCCAGTTTTTTCAGTTTTCGACGAATTTCATTAAATTTGGTACACAAACTATAAAAGTTGTCAATTATAATTTTTAGAACTGGAGTAAGAGAAAATTGTGTGAGTGTTTCACCCAGATTTTTTTTTCTTTTAATTTTAAAATGGACAAATAAGAGTTAGAAAAACAAAAATATTCATATAAATTCATCTTTAGTTTTTTTACAGCCCTCTTTAAGGGCGTCGAAAAAATTCCTTTCATACGCAAGTTAATCTTAAGCCTGCCCTGCTTATCATTTTATATATGTATGCCAGGAGACCAAAGGAATTAAGAACCCTAAGATTTGGTAAGGAAACATGTTATAAACGGGAAGTGCTGTATCTATTAATAGGGTAAGGAAATCTGGTCTCAGTTAGCTAAATTTGCAAAAACGCGCCGGCTTATTGTGTAAAATTATTATAAAGATTTTTGTTTTATTCTTTGAATCATCAAGTCAGGCGTGAGGCTTTCTGTATCATACATATAATCTGTTTATTATTTAAAGATTATTACGTCTTATTTTATTAAAAAAAGTAAAAAAACAAAACACAAAACAAACAATAGACCTTGACAGGCTGGATTTCCGTCTGTGTTGTATTTTTTTTTCAAACTGATGTGTAATGTAATTGATTTTGATTTAATAAACATATTTCAACTAATATCTGTAATGTTCTAAGTATGTAATGTTATGAGGAATTAAATATGTTCCAAAAATATAGGTTTTGAAGAAACTCGGTGGAAAGTGCAATTTGCATTTTTTCTTTTCCATCTTTCTTTTTTTTTGCCAAATGTCTCCAGTGGGTTTCTTTTAACTTGGAAAACTAACTAAACATTTAAGTTTACAACAACCTTTAAACTTTTGTTTGCATTTTTTCTGAAAAAAAAAAATTTTAGAATGATGCTGAATTCGCTTCTCTTTCGTGAAGTTTCATTTCGTTATAGTGCAAGATGTCCTTTGAAGAATATTATAGGTAACTCAGTATTCAGTAAAAAATTCCAAATTTAAAAGCAATTTCTTGATTAGAATTATAAGTATTAATAACAGAAAGAGAAAGCAGTATGGGTACTTCAAACCAGATTTGTGTTTTTTTTTCTTTTTTTTTTTATCTTAACACCATGTGCAAAGCTCTGAATGTACTGATCCTATATAATTTATATGTAATATAATATAAATAAATTGTAATTTATATGTAACTTGTGTGTAATTTATATGTAATTTGTATGTAATTTATATGTAATATAATATCCTATACAATATATGTAAATTTATACTGAAAGATTTATATAAAAGTATTGAAGTTGGCATAATTGAATGTTTCCTCTTGACGGATCCTCACCAGAGTTTCCTGTCTTTATCAAGACTTTAATATATAGATAGTCGTGATGATGTGGAGAACGAATTTTGAGTGGAAGTATGAAACATACACATTTGTTACATCGGAGAAACATAAAAAAGAAAATTAAAAGTTACAGTTTCTTGTGTTAAATCATCTACGTAACTGATAGGGTATGTGTTATTAGAATATCTAAAAATATATCTGCAGAAATTCAAAGAATGCCCGACAATACCTACTGTTCCACTCCAAATAACTCCCCATATTTTAATCAGCTGAAAACATGTACTTTCAGTGAAAGCTTATAAACAGAAATAAAGATGAAATTTAAAATGGGTCTTTAGATTAGATGTTCTCTCTGGTTCTTATTTTATTTTGTTTTATAACCACATATTTATTTTCTAACTGACCCATATTTCTAATCTAAAAATTTATTATCGATAAACAATCCCGAAGTAAAAATTTTAATATTAACATTTTTAGGGATAATTCTAAACTTCAGATTTTTGATACATTGTATTAACGAGGACATAATATCAATTGCCTAATCTAATGGAATTAATATGTAACTGCATTAAATTATTTCAAATAAAATTGCAATAGTTGTTCTCAGTTTATGTTATCTGATTCGTCATAATAAATTTAAAACAAGTAATAATAAACTATTATCAGTTGGGGTCATTATTATTATTTCTTCAAATTTTCGTTTCGTTAATGATTATTAATGTTCAGTTTATTTTATCGGATTGTTGAATTAAAACATGTGGAAGTTATTAATCGTATGTGTTCTTTTATTACATTATTCATTTGCCGCTCATATTCTTGGATTTTTTCCACTTAAATCGAAATCACACAATGCTGTATTTATGCCATTGATGGAGCAATTGGCTCTACGTGGACATCAAGTAACAGTTGTCTCACATTCACCAAGAAATATTATACTAAACAATTATACTGACATCAGCATAAAACTTCCAAATGAAGAAATCAATTCATTTTTAAATATTGAATATTTTGAAACTAATAGTGGATTTGGTATGAAAAATTTCATACCACTTTGGCATACATCTAATCAATATGAAGATATTATACAGCTTTCCCAAGTGAAAAATTTACTCGGCCAAAAATTCGATCTAATCATTACGGAAATGTTTAATTCAGATGTATTTTATGGGTTATTTTATCATTTAAATGCGCCGATTGTAGGTTTCAGTTCGTGTGAACTATTACCATGGCATATGTACGATATGGGAATACCATTAGAATCATCATATTTGAAACATACAGCTTCCCAGTTGAACAAACCAATGAATTTATATGAAAGAATTGCAAATTTTATAGAAATATGGGCCAGTATTTTCGTATATAAACTTTTATTCAGATGGAGATCGCAAATAATTGCTGAAAGAAATTTAGGTCCACTACCAAATTTAGGCGATATAGTAGCAAATACAAGTTTATTGTTAGTTAATTCACATTTTAGTGTTTTAGGCGTGAAACCACGAGGGCCGAATATTATAGAAGTTGGAGGTATTCACATTACTTCTACAAATCAACTTCCACAGGTAAGATTTTATTTCCGTATACTGTTCTAGCTATAGACTTTTCCAAAATTTTCCACTGTACTGAATCCAAACATTATGTATTCAGAAATTGGTCCATGTTCATATGTTTTGTATCTGAGCAAAGTGCTTGGCTCTCAAAATTTGAATGTCAAAGATTTGCAAGGATATGATGGATGAAACTAACAAACTATTAAATAACACTGTTTAACGAAACAGTTTATTTGAACTGTAAATACTCGTAAAGATTTAAGGAAAATGAGTGTGAACTTTTGTTGATTGCTTGTACAAAACTTCTTGTGGAATACTTTAAAGAACGTTTCTTGTAGACTGCTATTTATATGCCCCAGCAGTTCCCCGCCTCCCTTACTGCTCTTAATATTAATATTGTATTATCTTTTTTCTTTTTTATTTTATTGTCCGTGGGGAGGGACCAAGCCCTATGCTATCTATAGCCTTTCTGGCCCATCCATATATGTGGCTACCCCAAAAATCGGAGCCTTCTCAGGCACTGCTGGCCTCCGGACAGTTTCTCCTGTTACAGACAACACTGTCCCTCACCGGAAGAGTTCTAGGAAGAAAAAATATAAAGGCAGCAGCTGGTCTCGAACCTGGGACCTTCGCGTTGCTAGTCCAGCTTAGAGCTAATCCCTCAACTCTTAAGGGAGGGATGGGGTTATGATTTCCTCTAAAGTGCTACCTTAGATGATCATACAATTTTACCATCTAAAACAATTTAATTAGAAATAAATGAACTGCCAAACTTCCTATTTTTAAGAAAATAAGTAAACCGGAAGTGCGTTTTTTTATTGAACAGTTTTTCAGTTTTCACGATTTTCTTCATAAAAACACCGAGGAATTTGTTTTGTTTTGTTTTTATTTTATATACTAACTATAAAATTTATCAATTACAAGTTTTGTAAACTACAGTAAGTGAAAGTTGTGTGAGTGTTTCACATTAGATTATCATTATTTTTTTTAAATAATTGCTATATCTTTATTTTTGACAGGCATTACAAGAAAAGCTAGATAATTCTAAATATGGTGTGATATATTTCACCCTGGGTTCAACAATAAATATCAATGGTCTTAGCGAATCAAAAAAAAATGTCTTTTCAAAAGTATTATTAAATTTAGAGCATGCTGTTTTATGGAAATCGCCAAATAATCATTCTTTTTCCAATAAGACAAATATTATTACATCTTCATGGTTTCCACAAAAAGAGATATTGGGTATTAAAAAAATATATATATTATATATATTTACACACTAAATGATTTTTACAAATAAAAAAAATTAAATTAATAAGAAATTTGTTGATTTAATATTTCAGCTCATCCTAACATAGTTCTATTCATTTCACAATGTGGAATTCTAAGTGTTATTGAAGCAATGTATGCAGGTATACCATTGATTTGTATACCAATTTTGGGCGATCAACATTACAACGGAAAGTCTATAGAATTCAACAAAGCTGGTCTAGTATTAGAATTTAATAATATTACTGAAAAAAGTCTTAAAGAAACAATAAATGAGGTACTCACGAATAATATGTAAGTATATTTTATATCCTCTCTGTTAGTATGAATGTTCTGGAAATTGAAATGTCTTAAGCAATGCTTTTTTTTATATATTTAACAATTTAGCTAGTTTGTTTGTAAAAACAAATTTAGTTTTAGTGGCTGTTTACTTCTTTCACAATTTGGTTTTAGTGTCTGTTTACTTCTAATGAAATAACACTATAAAAGGTACTTTTCATTAGTTAATTAGGTAATAATCATCATAACACCACTTATACATTTATGTTATATTATTTAAATTACACCTAATTTTAAGAGAGCTATTATGCCTCCCTATTTATATTCAGCTGAGAAATTCTTCCGAGTCTACACCAGAAATTTCATGACCTGGAATACTTCTAGGGAGGATATATTCTTTCTGATATTCGATATATATACTTCGTTTAACGTCAATTATTGAAGTAACTCTTTTAACCGGAATTAATAAGTAATTCTGGGTGAACCGCAGATAAGCCACAGAAAGAAGTTGGTGGCCAAATCCAGTTCCCCGATACTGGCTCAGTTCCTGGATTTTTTTTTTCTGCAAAATTGCTTTTAGTAATAATTCTTTTATGAGACGTGATTTAAAAAAAAGGGATTTCAAAATAATCTCTTTAGAATTTTCATTTAATTTGCTTCATTGGAGGACGCTCTATTTCTAGCGCTTAAAAGCAATATTTTAACAAGCAAACGTTCAGCAAGTTAATACTGATAAATACTAATTATTTAGTACTTTTAAATAATTCACACTTCCAGATACAAGAAAAATGCTAAAAGAATCTCAAACATCCTAAAAGATCGCCCCATGTCACCAATGGATACAGCCATATATTGGGTTGAATATGTAATACGTCACAAAGGTGCACCACATATAAAAAGTTTCGCAAAAGATTTAACATGGTATCAATATCTTAATTTGGATATTATTTTAATATTCACTTTTATCCTATATATAATGTTTAATATTAGTAAAATGGATAATTAAAAAATAATTTAAAGTATTTGAAAACAGTTTATAAGTTTAAGGTTGATTGCTGATTTTATATAAATGTATTTTAGAGACAATGTTCACTTAAGAAAATTCAATCAAACATTCAGATTATTAATGAAATCCTTCCTTGCTACAAAGTTTGATAGTATAATGATCGATAATGAATTTTTAATATGAATCTTATTTTTTGTTTTTCAATGGATTTAGGGATGTGTTTGATGCAAAGATCAACATAATTAGTAGTTCATTATTTATTTCTGAATAAAATATTGTTTTAATTTATTTTGTTAAGGAAAAATCCTAAATTTGTTAGTGAATTCATTCATTATTTATAATTTTTATAATAAATTGAATTAAACAATTATCTACATATTTACAGAAATAGGTGTTGATCATTAGATATTCTAATGGGTTTAGATATAAGCCAAGTTTAGAAAGGATAAATTATAACAATTCATAAACGATCAAATGATCATTCTTATTTAGAAAATAAAAAGTAATCTTTTATTGTTCAAACAAAATCTGAAACATTTGTAGTTTTTCTTGCAATTCAGATACTGCTAAATTCTTCATAACATTTATGAAGAATTTTTGGAAATAACTAACACTTTGGAAATATAATAAAATGGGATAGTTTACAATAAAAATTAACATTTGCTCCTATAATGTCAAGAGCAAATCTTTCTTTCTTTATTACAAATTATATTTATTTAGATAGTTGAGTTTTCTGCTCTTATTGAATTGTTACATGCAACTTTTTGTGTTGTTAACTAGTCCACATCTTCATTTAGTTCCTTGCATGATGTGTGATACCTATTATTCTCTTCTAAAATGTAAATTCATTATTTACTGCTCTTAAATGTTAACTGGAAAAGGGTCATTCAGTTCAGTTTTCTTTTTAATAAAATTCAGTAAATACTGCAAATCCATTTTAAAAGAAAGTGGTTTCGATATACAAGTACAAACAACTATTTTATAATTTCTTTTATTGTTTTCATTGTTTAACAAGGTAATAACAATGTACACCTAAGTTCTTAATTCTATATTAGAATGGTATTTTAACAATACTTCTATTTTTGACCTTGTAGGCCTTGCATTGTTTCTTTCTCTTTTTGACTGATTGGGTTCGATCATTTCTTCGGACTAATAATTTGGCAAAACTTCAAATAAACAGCATGTCCTGCAACTCTAGCTTCACATTCTCGAATTCTAAACCAGTAAGCAGGAAAAGAAGCAGATGGTTAATGTCCAGCTCCACATACTCAGCCATCTATTAATTTTCAATATTTCTATCATTTTTCAGAATTTCTATAAATCAAGAGATTTTTTTAACTATGCTAGCCAATTTCATTTTATGTTCATCATCCGGTTTTGGATATTAACATTAAAGTAGTAAAAGCAAGTTAATTGAAGTTCGTTTAAGTAATTGCATGTCTAACTGACTTGGAAAGCATTTTCTTAATTACACGATTTAAAACCTAAAGAAACAAAATGCATATTTAAAGTCTATTGTATACTGAAAAGTACGATTACAATATTTTCATTTTCTTTCATTGTAATCAAACAAGAAGTTTAAGTATCCCACTGTGTTTATAAACTGTAAATCATCATTTTTTTGAAAAATGCTGGTGTATGTATACATATATGGCTTTTTTTACTCACTGTTTTACGCACTGTAAAACGCAATTTTTTTCCCCCTGAAGATAAGAAGAAGAAACAGCTCTGGATAAACAGGCAGCTGTCGAAAACATATTGTAATAATTTTTCTAAGAGCCAAATCTTAGTATAAGATTCTTTATGGACAAGACAGGAAAAAAATAATCAACCAACAATTTTTTGTTGTTATACAATTCACTAAATTGTTTTTTTTTTTTTACAATATTGTCTTTACAACGAAATGTTCACAATAGACACATGATTGATCAAAGAAAATAAATAGATATAATAGTTTGTAAAATTAGTTCCAAAAATAAGAGATGCTTTCTATTAAGTGAAGATAAAAACGATATTAGCCAATTGCAATCGCTCTCCCAAGCTGTAATTCCGGTTTTATTATAATCTATTTTCTATAAATTATATTATTATGTAGAAAATAAGACAGTGGTGATTTGGGAACAAAGTACAAGCAGACAAAACTACAACACTATAATGATCTTTAGAATGTTTCAATTATATAATACCATATCTCTACCTGAGTACGTTGCTTTTAATATAAGTAGTTTTTTTCGTTTACCATTTCCAAAGACCAGTTTTTACCATGGATTTCCAAACTTTGTAGTGTGAAACTCATAAAATGTCTGGGCCGAATGTTACAATATATATAAATACACCAGTTCCTTTCAGATCAGTTAAGATTGATATGAAATTAAATCAGCATCCTGGGTAACACGGACAACGAGTTTTGGCATCACAGATTGCGCCCAATCGGTATTATTTATTGTAGATTGCTCAAAAAAAAAACGTAGGGCTCCATTAATTAGGGTGCAAAAGCTTCCCTCTTACATGAGTTGACAAGGGGACAGAGAGCCTTTGCAGGTTTCAATAGGAAGTATTGGTGCCAGTATCAACAAAATCATATTTTAAGCTTCCCGCAGAAATCGCTCTACCAGACAGATTTCTGTTTGATTAAATAAGACTTTTTTTTCTACGCCATGACGATAGCTCTTATGCCATACGTCCTCTTGCCGTCTAATATCTCGAGGCTGGCGTTCTCTTCTCAATCAGCATTGAAAGCTGGACATTTACCTAAAGGGTCCATTGTCATGGGATCGTCACCATTGCTGAGACTGCATGCAGAGGATTCCACTCTTTTCTATCTTATGTTGGTAAGTGTTCAGGTAGTCATGTCCAGTTATAAGCCGAAATACGCTACACTGGTCGCACTGGGTCAATCATCCTTATTAAATGGAGAAGACTGTATTCTAAACAAGGGATACTTATATAGGAATCAATTGGTGTTACTATCCCAGAAAATATGTTGTCTTTTGCTTGGGACATAATAATAAAATGAGCTTTGACGAAAAAATTCTATTCTATTCACATTCTTGCAGTTAGTACCCTTGAAGAATGAATATTTACAGGTAACAAGATTATAGGCATCTCACGTTCTTCAATAAGCATGTTAATAAAATGATGAATCTTTTGGTATAGATGAAATGCATTACAGTGGGACCCATTAGTAGTTTCATGTATTAACGATCCTAATTTTTACTCCTCCATTGATCAGAATTACCTGCACAATCCCATGTCCCCAAATAAAGAAAAAAAAATAGACATTAAAAAGTATTCATTTTAAAAAGAACATATTGTTGGTTTGGTTCAAAAGTATCATAAGTGCAATTTTATTATGCAGTCAACTTATTTTTGTACATATTATTCAAAGCAAAAATATCGTAAAGTGTAAGAGGTACGAGAATAAAAAAATCCGTTTCTTGCGCAAGTAACCTAACTTAAAATAAACATATATACTGATGCAGAAATATCCTAAAATAAATTGAGATAGTTCTGTTCCAAAATATCAAACATTCTTACTTTTTATGTCAAGTATATCGGACTATTACAGTGAGACTTTCTTCAAGAATAGTATTACTGGTAGTAACGTATGATCATTGTATACATATAATAAACGGCAAATCTGTTTATTACCATGACATCTCTTGATTTGGTTATTAAAATAATATAATTATAATAATGCATTTTAGGTTATAAGGTATTTTAAAAAAGTATTTTATTTATTTATTAATATTGTTCAACTTATAAATACAGAAAATACAGTAGTATTTCAAAGCTCAAACAGCAGTACATCCACAAATTGTATAGAACGAACGTATGAGTCTTAAAACGTACTTTCCTGTTGATTAATGAGATAATTATTCATTTATAAATAACTAAAAACTAATTCAACAGAAAATTATTTTGAATCCTCCAAATTCAACCATCTATTAACAAATAGTTATGCAAAAAATTAGCACATAAAGCTTTCAAAAATCACAGTAAAAATAATGAATTGAATAAAAATAATAATTAATTTAGTTAATATATATCAGAGTTAATGAACATAAATTTGCTACTGAATCATTGGCTCCCTCACCGTCAGTATCACTATCTTCGTATTCAACCATTATTTGTTCAATTTCGTTCCTCAATCTTTTCTTCTTATTTTTACCAAACCTTCTCACTTATCGGCAATATTGCCCTCAAAACCCTGCTCTGAATCAGTTAACTTCTGCACTGTAGCCACAGCCATGTTGAGTTTTTTTTTTAATTTCTCCTCGCTCTCATTTTCCTATTCTTTTTCCTCTTTAATGCATGTAACGGTTAAAAATTTGATGCATGCCAAGTTGGGATCTACTATTTCCAGAATTTGAATTTCCTGCAAAAATAAATGATATTGTAATGAATATTATTTGTGGGTGCATTTATACATAACATATATACCATGTTTTAATTCCATGACTATGATTTCAGAAACCTACAAGCCATAAGGCGTTACACACTGAAGCCTTAATCAAGAAAAATCTGAAAGGTTCAGAAAGAATCTTTAAAAACAGGCTGTCATTGGAAAGAGTATTTCTGAGAATGTGTTTGGAATTATGTCGGCTCAATTAAGAGTTTTGCGAAATCAAATTGAATTGAGTCCTGAAAAAACTAGAACAGTCGTTTTGGCAATATGTTCTCTGCATAATTTCTTGATGACTCGCGCATCCACCAATAACTTCTATGCAACCAGTGCAGATATTGACAGAGGAAATGAAGGAGTTGTAACAGAAGGGCAGTGGCGAAATGAAAACTTCTTAAATGAAACATTTCTATTGCCACTTGCTACAATAGTTAATGACAATAGCTACAATTCCAATCAGTGCAAAGTCACAGAGACATTTTCAAACATTATTATATGACGATTGGGAAGTATCATGGCAGTATAAACATCTGTAAAAAGCGTAAATGGAATTAACCACCTCTTGCTCTTAGTAATTTATAATAAATTCACATTCTTTTGTAAGGTTAATATTACAAAATATATTATGAACCTAAAAACATGTTAAACAATTAAGGTATGTTCTTCTATAAAGTGAATAATTGAGAATTGTAGTACAAACTCAAAAATATATTTTATCTGTGAGAGTTTTTTGTTGACCTTGTTTATTTATACTTCACTTTTATTATTATGGTATAAGTCTGTTGGCTAAAGCAATTCTGTTTTACCATATGTTTGGACAAGGATGTGCTAAAGAGTTACACAAAAGGCCAATCTGAAGCAATAAACAAATCCCTTAAAAGACAAGAACATAACTTTCTCCGTAAATAACAGCCAAAGAAAGACAATATACACCAAAATAAAAGACATACCCCCATACAACAAACAAACATAAAATCAACTGCAAAAACTGTACAAATTTATTGAAACACTGAATTTTAACTTCTAACCTCAAAAATTAGTGTAAACAAGTTAGAAATATATATGGATTGGCATCAGTTATTATACTTATAATCAATACTTATAATGTAATATGTATAATTATATGTATATCAATTATACATATACACTGAAACACTCGATATTTAAATTTTAACTCCTTCGTTTAACCTCAAAAATTAGTGTAAATAAGTTAGAAATATATATTGATTGCCATTAATTATTATACTTTTATATCAATTATTATTATTAATTAAGTACATTACTGCAGGGACCTGAGTTCCAGAGGCATGGTTTCAACTCGCACTCACTAATTAAAACTTGCATTTCATCGCTTATCCATGTCGACGTCTTCCGGCATCTTTTTCAAGGCATTTTTCCACATTTCTTTCCATTTTTTCTTCAGAGTAATAAAACATAAGTCGTATTCAGAGTATGCAAGCGGGTCGTCTAAATTGTAGAGAAGTAACTGACCTATGATAAAGTAAAATGGTATCAAATAAAAGCCGAATGTTAACGAAAGTAGCCGAGAACTTTAATGGACTGTAAAGGCAATAAGACTGTTATCACAGGTCAATGTAAACTTCACCTAGATATCAGTTTTAAGTTTTCTTTTGTCAAAGATTTTTTCGTGTTTCTATATATATTTTGTGTTAAATATGAATATGTAGAGCCTAGTACGATCACTTTGAAAACTTATGTAATTCTAGTTGGTTTTGTGTTTATGAGAATTGACCAAAAAGAACCAGTTTGTCCTATAAACTTTCTAAATATAAAATCAATCAAAATGCCAGAACCGGAGGCCCAAAAAGGATCAGACATAAATGCAATAACTCCCGTATTTCTTTTATTAGTGGCAATACCTCTTTCTATGCTCATGTGGATTGGAAATATTGCTTTCACTTTTCTTAAACCAGGACCTGATGGTATATTTTTCATGTATTTTTAACATTATAACATTCTAACACTTTAACATTATTATTTATGTAATAATATGTAATTATTATTACATATTTTACATAAAATTAATTTATCTATTCTAGAAGTGATCCCACCGACTAGATGGTTGTCAGCAACATTAATACCATTAGCTTTTGCAGCTTGGGGTCTTAAACGGAACTCTTTAAGCAAAAGTGGAGCAATATTAGGTATAAAAATTTTTGATTGTTTCAGTAATGATTCTTTTTGTAAAACTGTAACTGTTCAAATCTGATTTAGGTTTTGTGTTTGGATTCATAATTACTCTGGCTAGTTATTGTTTTCTAATGTGTCTTATTGTTTTCTTCATAACATCTTCCAAGGCGACTAAATTTAGAGAAAGAGCAAAAAGAAAATTGGCACATGATTTTAAAGAAGGTATTTTCTTCTAACTTTATCCAAATTAATAATATTCAGAAATAATAAACTTAAGTTTCTAAGGTGACACGCATAATATCGTAGAGATATTGTTTCTACATTGTGCCTTAATTCTCCGACAAAGCTAAATTCACGTTTTGTTGAAATGCCTTATTTTTATATTAATGGAATTATTATTTTCTTAAATTTTTACAAATCCAAGGAGGTCAGCGAAATTGGATTCAAGTGCTCTGCAATGGGGGAATGGCTGCCCAGTTAGCACTACTTTATGTGTTAGATTCTGGAAGTGGAGAACGACCTGTGAACTTCACATCAGACTATCGTGCTTCTTGGTTGGCTATGGGCGTGGTTGGTTAGTAATTCTTTGACAAGTTTTAACTTTTTCTAATTTGATTATGTTTCCGTTAAATGATTAAAATAATTCAATATTCACATAATTTGTTGAATATTTTTGGATGATCAATTTAATTTAGGTTAGGATTGGTTTATGTCAAGCCTATTGCCCTTTACATAAATTGTAAATAAATTACATAAATTTGTTGAATAGGTGGTTGATCCACATTGCTAGACTATATCTGGGATTTTTATCCACCATAACATACATGCTTCATTTTATTAAATCTCATCGGTTTAGGATTTTCTCCTGTCGTCACAGGCTGGTTCATCAAGTTTGAGTAGGAATAGTGACTTCACTTTTAAAATTTCTGATACCAACTATCTTCAATAAACTTTGAGTTAGCATAAGGTGAAATGTGTGACAGAAACTTTGAAAGTAGCAATAGACAAAAACTTGATGATTCAGATCCTGCGATGGATAAATTTTACACATAAACTGGCGCACCCATATACCCATAATTATTTCGTAAACTCATTGTTTTAGGTTCTTTTGCCTGTGCAAATGCAGATACCTGGGCTTCTGAACTTGGAACGGTCCTCACTTCCAAGGATCCTTGGCTAATTACTTCTGGAAAGAGGGTGCCTAAAGGTATTTACATAAATTAACAACTATTGTTTTTCTAAACAATTTAAGAATTGCCGTTTACTATATTTTTTATACACTTCTCATTTACAAACATTCATCAGAAAAATTGTCTGCGTTTTAATAATTTGATACTTTTGTATGGGAAACCTCATATTTTAAATGCAAAATATCTAATAGTAATGAGTTCGAAGGAGGGAAATCGAACTTAATAAAACAAATTCACATTTTTAAAACAGTAAAGTTAAATAATTTTTTCTCGTTGAACGAACACTTATGAACATTTTGTCGAATCTTTGAATGCGTAAAGATAATCAAGGCCCCACAATGGTTAAAGACGTGGACCTCAAACTGAGGTGTATTCTGTTACTGGGCTCATTCTCGGACGTTGACTTGGAGTTAATTTGTTGTATTAATATGTTTGTAACATATAGTCAGGTATTCTTTTGAGGACTAGGGGACAATAAATCTTCTTAATTGTTTTATGTTTTATTTTTGTCTCGAGACGTTTCGATCTAAGGAGGTCATCAATCGAGTCCTGGTGTTCTTGTTTTTTTGACATCCCTGTTTTTTCTTTTTTTGTATACGTTTGGTATGACATTGCAGTACAGTTTTGGATTTATGATAAAAAAAAAAGAAGTGATGTAAAATCAAAATACCAGGACTTGATGATCTCCTTAGATGATAATGATCTCCTTAGACCAAAAGAAACCTATCGAGCTAAGAATAAAACAGTATAGACATTTTACCATCAACTTTCTTAATAGAATAATTCAACAGCCACTTCTAAAAATTGAACAAAAGAAACAAAATTATAGTAAAGTATATTTGCTGTCCGCCTCCGTCCACCACTCAGGATCTTTGGACGAAAAATCCACTGAAAAACTAGTCATTATTTTACTATTCAGCACCTAAAGCTGTAGTGTACCAAGAGCAGATGAGCCATGGTCTAATATGCCAATTATAAAGCAATAATATTTATGAGGGAAGGGAATAGCTAAGTGTAAGTGGTTAGCGTTCTGGACTCCCACGCGGAGGACCCGGGTTCGAGTCCAGCTGTACCACCTTTAGATCTTTTCTTCCTAGGTGCCTCTACAGCTCATGTCCGGTTATGCACAGTGTTGCCTGGAACGAGAACACTTTTCGGAAGCCGGCATGCACTGAGAAGGCTCCGGGCATAGATGTTGA
This sequence comes from Triatoma infestans, assembly GCA_011037195.1. Classification (NCBI taxonomy): domain Eukaryota; kingdom Metazoa; phylum Arthropoda; class Insecta; order Hemiptera; family Reduviidae; genus Triatoma; species Triatoma infestans. The sequence continues at coordinate 4,386 of JAAEAF010011975.1, read as the reverse complement.
CGCGCCTTAAATAAAAAAAAAAAAAATTGAAGTTTTTTTTAAGGCACCAAGATAACCAGTTTCTTATAGTCATTCTCATGCCCAGTTATTAAATTTTACAGTATGCACTTTTAGCACCTTACTGGTATGTTCACAAATGAGCTTGTGGAAGTTCTTAATATTTTTAAATACGTTTTATGGTATAAAATTGTACCATACTATAAGTATTTAACCATACTATTCCAAGTACAAACATAAATATTCAAGACCAAGAAAGCTTAGGGGAATTTGATAAGAAGAGAAAATACGTGCTTCTTAATATGAAATAGAGCTGTTTTTAATTATTCCGTTTTATTTTCAAGTGTGATGGTACAGTACTAATGATCAAAGTTTTGTAAAAATGCCAGATCTTCTCTCAGCTCCTTGGATTCGGATTTATTTTCTGGACAAAAGAAGAGAATGAAAATTGTGGAACAAAGATAGCCACCATAGTAAACGTTTAAAAAATTGTTCGTGTTGATTCCCTGATTAAAAAATATAGCCAAGCCAAAATTGCTGAACAATTAGTTATTTTCAAGATAAAATTGAATTCATGTTCCACGTTTTTATCACTTTCTCTTAGAGTTTTTCATAACTCTGAGTAACAAAGTTTCTCGGAGTTATGAAAATAAAGAAAGGGAATGTGATCTTTTAGGTTTCCTCGCCACTTTCATGAAAAACACATGAGTTTCCATGTAACGACTGAAGAGGCTCATTGCAATAGGGGCGAAATGTCGCTTTCTGCAAACCACTGAAACCCAAGTGTTTTTCAAGAAAGAGTATGTTATGTTTAAGCATAAAATCATATCCATCATTATCCATATTGCTAATAAAGTTGTTTTAAGAAGCTTTGAGCTGACACGGACCTACCAAGGATTGTTTTTAGATAATCGAGGGTAGATAGATTGATAGCTTTGTAATATGTTTCTCTGTAAGGGGAAGTGAGTTATCAGTTTTTTAGGTATCTTGACGTTCCTAACAACATGAATAATATTCCGATATTCACAGACACTACATAGTACCAACAGAGCTGGATGGTGTCTTAGGTTTACCTTCTCTTTAGGCGGATTCTAGCTCAAGGGGTTCCAGTCATTTACTTGTATGATCCCTTTTAAGATATGTTGCTTCCTCTTTCATTTCTATATAAATATCTACATTTTTAACGTAGAATACGTTTTTTGGGTGGCTACCTATTTGGTAAAAAGCAAACGTTTTTCTAAGATTAAATACGGAACGAACGAAGAAAAAATAAAAAATATTTCATGAATATGCTATTGGTTTAATGATCTATTGTATTTACTAAATTTTATTTGTGTCTCTAGCACTGCCGTAATTTTTTATTCTTGCGATTTTATGTTATATTTTTATTCATGTGATTTTGGTTATTTTTTTTTAAATTCGCAAAGCCAGTTACATTGTAATGTCTTATTGACATGCAATAAATAAATGAATAAATTTCTTGCTACAGGTGTTAACGGTGGAGTATCACTCATCGGTTTATTAGTGAGCATATTTGGTGGATTATTAGTTGGATGTGGCTTTTATATTTGTGTAATATACACAGCTGAAGCAAAATTATTATTAGAAGCTCCAGTACAGTGGCCAGTAATACCAATTAGTGCTTTGGCAGGATTCTTGGGAAGTTTAATAGATTCGATTTTTGGTGCAACTTTACAGTATTCAGGTAATTAACAATTATTAATGTAGGTATAGTCATATTTTTTTGTTTTTTTGTTATTAGATGTTTATAGTAACTTATAGAAAATACTCTTGAATTATTAATTCCGACGTCTCATCTGAAATACATAATAGCATTTCAAACCAACATGAAATATAAAATACTAATAAACAACTTCATAATTGCAGGTATTGATAAAAAAAGTGGAGTTGTTGTTGAACAATGTGGTCCAAATGTTACATATATTTGTGGCAGACGTATATTAGATAACCACAGCGTGAATCTTTTGTCAACAATTATAATTGGACTTATAACACCAAGGTTAGCCAATGCAATTTGGCCATATTAAAAAAAAAAAATGTGATGATTATAAATTCAATATAAAATGTGTTCAGATAAATGGGATAATTAAGAAGCCTATAATATAGCGCGATCTTACGAATTCTCTTCCATACAGAAATAAATGGGAGGTATATTTTACTGTTTTTTTTATGTTTGTTTTCTCTTTTGAATGATATTAATGACTGATTTATTTAATTCGATTTCTTATCATGTATTTGTTGGTTTTCTATGTTAATAATTTAAGTTTAGTATTTATTATTACTGTTTTTGTAAAAATTTAATAGAAAGTGTTATTTCGGTTATTACGAACAAGTCATAAATATTTCATAATGATCTTATACACAGATTTATATTTTGTAATTTATAGTAAAGGAAATATTTATATTTAAAGTCAACTTGGATAAAAATTTGTAAATGACTTCTTTTTATTGATAATCCAGCTTTTCCAGTAAATCCAAGATAAACCTTCCTTGAATGTCCTTCATTAGAGGTTATCCAGTAGGGCGAGTGACCTATGAATTATTTAATAATCCTACAAAGGGGGTTAACCAAGTTCATCAGTATAAAACTATTGATGTCTCCGACATTACTAGAGATTTATTTGCTGTCATTATACTTCTGTTTTGTACTGCTGAAATAAGAAGGGATATGTTGAGGTCTGTCTGTAATTTCTTTGTATATTCACAAAATATTTTATTTATTTACTTTTTAATAGTTACATTGCACCAGAAAATTTGCGCTTCACGATTCAGATTTTCAATATTTAATAATAATTATTAGATTTAAGTGTTTCTAATATGAAGCTTTGCACTTTTTAACTGGGCATTGATATGTATTTCACTTCACTTATTACAGGCACAAAAATTACTATTTTCTCGAAGAAATTCTGAATATTTAGACGACAAATTTCAAATCTTAGGGCTTTGAATGATGAACTATCCTAGTCTATTGGAATTTTTGTTAACATATCATTGTACTAACCATTTCTAAATGTAGACAATTTTTTATAAGCTCCTCCAGGCAGCCAATAATATAGAAGGTGTCCATGAAGTGGATCCTGATCTCTTGTTTTACAAGTTTTTTTTTATTACTGTTGTTGAGGAGTATTACGTTCATATCAGTTTTTTGATAGAAGTTTCCATGGACAACCTTACTTTTGAGGCTTCTGCTTATGAAGAACATGTAAATATATCTCAACAACAAAAAAGTTTAGAGTTTATATTCCATCTAGGTAGAACAGGGCATGAAGATTTAACTAAAAATCAGTTGATTCGGGAATTACTTTTTATTTATTTTGTTAATATTGCCACGAAAATGACTCGATAATATTTTCTTTAAAACCGGTTGCGTTCTGCTCAAATGGCCTTTTAAAAAACTTCCCTAATTAACCGGATGTCGCCGGATTAGAGGCATAATAATGCAGATATCATTATATTATCATTGGTCTAGGAATTTCTAACGATGATTTTTGCTCGAGATTTTTCCTAGAATTAATATAATGGAAGTAACAATTGTGATATACGAAATTTACTTTTACATATGAAATAAAGCCGTATCTTCATGTCATTGTAGGCATGCATCTTCAGGGTGAAATAATTGTCGCATTTTTTTATACACGCTGAATTCACATTAGAAAAGAAATTACAGTGAGTACGAGAAACTAAAACTTTAGAAAAAGAACGATAGTTCTGTCGGAGTAACTCTCTTGCATGTTGAGTTTTCTTGCACTGAAAACATATATTTTTATGGAGGAATATTCGCAGGAATATATTCTTAGGAGGAAAATTCTTACTCAGGAATATTTGTGTAACAAGGACTGTGATTTGTTCATCATCCGGGTGCAAAGGTATATTTTAAACAATAATAATATTTGCCAATCAGGGCACCAATTTCAGGAATAATAATAATTTTTTAAACAAGTACGTCATATATTGTTTATTTACTATACAAAAATGTATGAATCATAAATACGATAAAAAGAATAAATTGTTTATTAAACTGATATTTTATTTTTCAAAATTAATTTTCCTAAATGCAAAAGTCCAATTTGTTTCTTTAACCCCAATGCTGAGGTGAATGGCCTGTTGTATTGGGTCACGTTAGTAACATCAGACATTAAATACTCCTAATTAGGTGTTGATTGGTTCTCTGGTTCAATAAATGTTTGTTATCAAAATAAATCTTTAATAAATTAATGATTTTTTTATCTTGTCTGTCAGAAAAAAGATATCAATAATAATTCTATTAGAATCGCTAAAACTTTTAAAGATTACTTTATTACTTTCTCTTACTTCTAGAGCTAAGTGGACGTATTGCAAAAATGAGTAAGTCAAGTTTTCGAAATCGAG
>JAAEAF010011974.1:0-21864 GCA_011037195.1 Triatoma infestans | reverse complement strand
ATATATATATATATATTTTTTTTTTAAAGTAGCTTATGTTTTGTTTATTTGTTCTTTTGTATATTTTCTTCTAAATAAAGCATATTAATATTATTATTATTATTTTGTCTAGGTGACCATCTAAACTACATCTGACATGAATGTTTGACATGATTGGCAAAATCCATAACTAGAAATGCGACTTCAATGAATTTTTTCGCGATTTTCTCAAAAACAACTTCAAAGATTTTCTTTAAACTTCATATAACACCTCGTACATAGTACCTGTCACTTTTATTTCAAACATTTTCCCGGGAAAATTTATCGATTTTCACTAACTACATAGTATAAGTGTGACGAAAAGTAATTTCACTAACTACGAGATAAACTACCCATCATTTTCGATTGAAACATTTTTTCCCGAAACAATTGACTTTCCAGGAAATTCTGGAAGAGCTGTGGACAATTGATGGCATTTTAGAAATAACAATGTTACCATCATCTAAATAATTAAAATTATGCTGCAAAATTTAAAAAAAGTTTTTAACAAATTTATCAAATAAAAGTTGGGTATAATTTATTTAAGTGAACGCTTCTTCACACCAGTGGTTTTTTAAACAAGAAACATTTCCTCGCGTACACCTGCTATTCCAATTTGAAAGTTTTTTGCCCCCCCCCCATTTGTTAGAGTTGTTTATTTTAAACTAAAACCATTTACTTAAGGAATCATAATTATTAAATTCTTCTACATTTCTTCTTAATGAAACTATTAAAATTTTAGCATAATTATTTTCTGTAACAAACATTTGTAATTAATTTTATTATACCGGTTGAAGTTACATTTAACATTTAACACAGTTTTCTACAGTTATATGTGTTACTATAATGAATAATTTATTCAAATGGATTTTAGGAAGTTGAAGTTAGCAATGCAAGAAGTGAATAGAGTTGTACATATATACACGTATAATATGAGTATGTACTTAAACTTAACACTTAGCTACTTAGGGAAATTTATTTCATTCAATTTAAACTGTAATTATCTAATACCTGTCAGAGCCTAACTGTAGGAAATGGAACAGACAAACAGATACACACTATGAATATAAATTTAGTTTAGAAAGTAGAAATTTTAATTACATTAATTTTTTAAGTAACATTCTTAGGTGGCAAAGGTGGATGTTCAAAAGATATGTTGAAGCTTAATTATTTATTTAAGAAGGAAGAAAATCCTAAAAGGATTGCCAATTTTTTTTCTTTCTCTAAAAAATGATTTGATATTCTTTGATAAAGTGCAACAATATCAAATTTTCAAAATTGGTATTAACCGAAATCTATGTTTAGGTATTACATAAATACAGAACAATAAAACGTCTATGGTAAAAAAACCCAGGTTGTAGAAGCGTGTTGACCTTATAATCCAGAAGTGAGCGCCAATAGCATGGAATCAACTACATTTTTGCGGGGGTAAAAGGGACTTAATGCACTGCGACCTACACGATCTATTGTGTTATGCAGCTCTGCAGTATAGGCTTGTCTGCAGCACGAACATCGCCTACAGCACCCCCATCAAGTTAAGATCCCTAAGGAAACCTAATACCCTGGCGGGCTCTAGGGAGGATATATTCCCCTCCTCCTCCTGGTGACTACCCAGGTACTTAATTCTTCTCTGAGTGGCAGCCTCGCAGTCTGGTGGGGAGAAGTATTGGAGTTTCCTCCATCTCCCCATAGAACCTCCATATGTTGACACTCACCGAGCCCAGCTTCATCAGGTGTCCCCTGATTCGGCAATGCCCCATAAGTACATCCGTAAGAATGCGGATTTTTTTCTTACTAAGGCCGATGCAAGCTTCCAATCTCTGTTGATTATAATTTTACAAGCAGATCTTTGCCTGCATCAGTCCTGGGAGGGAGTTCAGAGTTGAGACCTCTTTACTTCCTCCTCCTTCTTATGTTCTTCTAAATAAGGCGTATCGCTGACCGCACAAAATGGTTCGGGCCTCTGAAGCAGGGATAAAGCACCTATCTTTGTCAGGACGCTTTGTCTGACGCGTTAGTTTAATGCCAACATGCCTGATACCCAACAAAGGGTGAAATTGTTCTTCCTGCCTAGGTCATTATGTTTAGAGCTGATAACAAAAGAGCCAGTGCTCTAATGGCGGCCTGGCTGTCGGAAAGGATTACAGTCTTTTGATTCCTACATCTCTTATCGAGTTGGACGCATCTTCCGAGTGCGTATATCTCCGCCTGGGAGATGCTGCTCATAAACAACTGTGAAATAATACCCCAAAACTGAAATATGTTACTGGATTAGTAACCTTGAAAAATGAAATTTATGTATAACTAAATGTTTACTACAATATTAGCCAAACATTTTATGAAAAAGATGATTGCTATCGTCGTTAATTAGTTAGTAACTAGTTACTATAGCTCAGTTTTGGTTTTTGTGTAAACATACATTGCCAAGGGCTAATGACCTTATACATATTTTTTAAATAATTTCTGGTATTTCAATAAACTTAGAATTACAATATAAATAATAATCTGTGAAAAAGAAATTGCCGTAAATTGAGACGCAGTTGTAAGCTAAAGTATAGTGTATAAATCCTAACCTTGCCAGTTTACTGTTTGGACAGTACCACTTTGTCTGGCTGGGTCAACAAATTACATACAAGACCTTCAAAGCAAGGCACACATCTAGGGAAGATTAAGAACCGTCCCTCTAAATAGAGAATTTGTGAATGAGTGTGTGTGTATGGAAGCGAAGCTAGTATAAATAAAATTACCTTCTAACTAAATTTAAAGCTGGACAAGCTTTAAGTGATATATATAGGACATTACTTGCAGTTTCTTTGGTGTAACAGCTGTTATAAGATTTAATAAAATTATATGGTAATAAAAATGTTATATAAATTTAAACCGGGCTGTGAGAGTGGGAGGTTAATTACAAAAATTAATATATAAAAATATAATTTAGTTGGGTAAGAACTCCCATTTCACTTTTATTTATTTCAATAAAACTTTAATTACCAAACGGTTATTTTACCCTTGATTTCACGCTAAAGATTTCATTATTTTCTTTTCCACACTATAAATTACTGTTGTAATAAGCAATAGGCCATTCGGTCTTGAGGCCACGGTTATTCCTTTGAATAATTTATACTTTAGTCGGGTGATTGACCCATTGTTGAAGGTTCTTATCGTATTGTTATTGAGTTTCTGATTGTTATTCGGTTACCGGAACTCGTAGATGAACTGCCTGCCCCTCTTTTCGAGTGTAGAGTCCCATCCAACCCTGTAGTTCAACTGCGGTGCTAGTTCTGCCAGTTGATTTGAAAACATCGATCCTTCCAACAGCTACTGACTTCATTCCCATGTCTCTACTGATAGAGCTGCTACCTATCCATCAGAAATGCTATTTTTTCGACATCTTAGTCCAGTTTCCCCTTTCGATATCTGGACAGGAGCGGGCCAATCCAACCCGTCCGCAGGAGGAACCCAGGCAAGGGATAAGGACTGATGGATTACTGATGGAAAACTGGATTGGGGTTATTTCTCCTCGGCTCGCAGCACAAAAGAGATAGCGGAAGAAAAAAAAAAGGACTGTAATAGAGGTTGAAGAAAACCGATAACCATGAACTGTGGCCGCAATTCTTTTTTTTCTTCCATTTCCTCACTATGATATGGAAAGTGGCCGCAAAACAATTGTTTTAAAGACGTGGTTTATTAAGTGCATAAATTTAAGAGTAATTTAACACATTGACTGCCATGTGAATAATTTTGGATACACGCTACATAGTTCCATTAAGCCATGGTGTGAATCTCATAATATTCACCGAAGTTTGGTGATATTTATTTTTATGGTGAAACAGTAGCGTTATGCTTTCCTCTAAAGTACCACTTCAGTATAATATATGGTTTTTACCATCTACACATTAGAATCATTGATAGAATTGCAAATTTGAAGAAAATCGATTAACAAGAACTGCGGTTTTACGGAGTAGTTCTAGGAATTATCATGAAAACAGCTACAACGATATTCTTTAAATCTGGAATGCTTGCTGCATAAATAGAAACATATCACTTTTATCTGAAACAATTTTCTGGAAGAAAAAAGGATTTTAGAGGGGTACTGAGGTTCGGTCAGTTAGTTTAAATTTAAATTTGCATAAGTTTTGTTGGTTTTTGACATAGAGCGCTTCACATAAGGCCGCTCTGTTATATAAGTAAAATTCCCCGGCCATGGCCAGCTCAACTAAACATTGTACGTTACAATTTTAAAGAAAATTTCTTGATTAAATTATATTAATCAGATTTAGAATTAGAAATGGTGTGAATGTTTCACACCAGAGATCTTTTCCTACATTCACACAGTGATTTACATTTAAGAATGTTGAATGGGTGTTTGCTCATTAAAAATTACGCCCTTTAATTAAAACGCCCATTAATTTATTAATCAAGCATAAAGGGGAGTTAAACAATAATCTCAAAAAAAGAACTCACTCCGTACTGTGCCTTCTACTTTCTTTTCATTTAAAGAATTTATCTTTTCCTCATTATTTCACCCTCTAGTATAACCATTAAGATCTTAATTTTTTTTTCTTAATAAAAAAATAGAAACATTAAATATAATTTGAATATAACTGGTTTATGCTGATTACATTATAAATCTAGAATAAAGTAACATACATACCGGTATAAGGTGGAGATGTGATATATTGAAAAACTTTTTCTAATGGAGTACTTCAGTGTACTAGTTGAATGTGTGTACTCTAGTTCGCAGTTTTCTTAACCATTAAACGGCTCTTAAGGCTGCCCTTAAGTGTAAACTAAACCACAAAACCCGCTCTCTAAAGCAATAAATGGCTAAATAGAGAAGAATAGAAGGATATATCCTTTTGTCTGTTTACTATTACCAGTGTCATTGGTTCTGTTTTCATTTGTAGCCTTTATTGTTTGTCGTTTGTAGCCTTTCAAATAATACAGCTGTTGTAGCAAGCAGTTTTTTTTTTTTTTTTTTTTTAATAAATAAAAGATATAATTAAAACCTTCGCTATTTAATCAATTTTATTGAAAAGTACTTTGAGGCGGAACACTTGGTGATACCTCATGTTGAATGGACTATTGTTTTCCAGGCTGAAGTTTATACTATTCTCTGCTGTGTTTCGAATGAGCGGATATGCGATTCAAATTTAAAAGGGGGCTATATCTTCCCTGATAGTCAGATGGGAAGGCATTAAATTCTCATGCCTTCACTTTCATATTGGAACTAGAGTGTTCTAAATGAAGGGGTTATTTTCTTTTTATTCTTCCAAGGATGTCTTTATAGTTGCATTCCAAATCATATGTAAATCTTCAATAATGTAAGGTAAATTAATTGGTTAAATTAACTATCTCTCTCTTTCTTTCACCTCTTCATTGGTCCCGAACCATTTACTATCTTGTCTCTGACACATTACTGTCCAGCTTCTCGGTATGAACAGCATCACAGCATTCACCTTTACCACTAGATGAGCTTAGCTAATTCTCGGCTGTTTAAAATGTTCTAATTGGTGGTTCAAACAGGGTTGAAATAAGATGTTGCTGTGGACTTTTCTAAGGATTTCTCATAGGCAGCTGGCCGCCTATGAGAAATTCTTAAATAAATCCTTAAATCCTTAATGCATTGTGGATGTCTTAAGGAGGCATCTATGTATACGTATTGGGGCTCATGCCAAGGAATAATCCCCATCCATCCTATGAGATACAACTTATGTGAGCGTATTAGGTTTAGAATAGACTGCAGTGAAGATGAACGCCACCGCGGACAAAAAAAGTCTCTTTGTAGCGTCCCTGGAGGAAAAAACCGCGGGGAAGGTCCCGCTTAGGATGGCTTCAGGATGTGAAGGACGATTTGAAGAAGATTGGCAGAAGGAAGCAAATGACAGGTTGCCTGGCATACAGATCTTCAAGCGAAGGCCAAGGTTCCTCAAGGACCATATAGCTATAGGAGCTAAGAACAAGGATATTTAGGTTCAGAATTGTTCCCATTAAGTTTATGTTCGCAATGCTGAGTATTTTGATTAGACCAAGGACTTTGGATTTTTCATTTAGACATGGCTTAGTGTTGTTTTTTTATAGGTAGCTTTGTGGATCCAACAGGGCTTTAAAGAGTGTAGGGTTTGATCCCTTCCCATAAATAAATAATAAAAAATAATATCTGGTCTGTAGTATGGTGGAAAGGAAGTTGTGTTTCTTTTTGTAGATGAAGAATTCTGGGGAAAGTTCCTTAGGCATTTATACGCTCATATTTTGTTAAGTTTTGGTCAAATTGTTGTGAAGTACCTGTGAGGTTGCCATTTTTTTTTTTTAACGTCGGTTATGTAGTTGTACATATTTCTATGATCTGTATATAATCATAAATTAGGAATGTTCTGTTTCCTGTTGTTTTCTACATATTTTATTTATGTATTGTACGATTAAAAAATTTGTAACATAGAATAAATTCTATAAGCAGATTGTACGATCGTTTCACTTGCATCTACTCACTTGTATCAGCTTCTCCTGACCTGCGAATTAGAGGCTAGCATGCCCATATTCTCTTCCAGTTTTTTAATCGGCAGTGTTTGATTTTAAATAAGTATATCCCCACGCATCTCTTCCAAAAATTTGAATTTCAGATGCAATCTGTCATAACAACTGAGACAGTTACTTACGTCATCTTCTTCAGTTTAATTTTCTCAATAACAGTTAACAACGATTGTTGTTGGATAGAATGTATCACGTTCGATATCGATAGAACGTATCACGTTCGATATCGATAGAACGTATCACGTTCGATATCGATAGAACGTATCACTTTTATTTGAAACATTTTACTGGAAAAAAAAGAAGTTGTTTTAAGGAGGGGTATTGGGGTAGGTCAGTTAGTTTAAATTTAAATTTACTAGGAGTAAGAGAAAGTAAAAAAAATTGTAATTTTCTAAACAATTGTATTAATTGGAGTAAGAGAAAGTTGTGTGAGTGTTTCATACCAAATTTTTTGTAAATGGAAATGTAGCCAATCTATATCGTAATGTTATTAACAAACTAGGTTAAGTTTTAAATCAAATAATTCTAATTTAGAAAGATTATTTATTACATTACTAGTTTTAGCCACGGGAATTATTAAAATAAATAGCAAAACTAATTTATAAACTTATTAAAATTTATTCTAATTTCTATAATTTGTTTAAAAATAAATCACATTAAAAGTTTTTTTATTTTTTGTTTAATAAAGATTTTACCTTCATTTTTAGTCCAGTGCTGGGGAAGTTTTTAAATGTAATTATGTTTAGCTGTAACAGAATTCTCAGAATGATATTAAGTAATTTCCTGAGTTTTAAATTATGTAGATATTTTTTTATTTTTTGTAACAAGTTTTTAAGTTACTTTTCAAATAAAAAAAAAAAAAATGACTGCCTCCCCCTAAAAATTATGATCTATCTACTAACTGGTATATTTTTCAACTCTTGAAAAGCTTCATTTCTTTTATAAAAAGTTTTAAAAATACTTGATTGCATATTTAATGGTCTTAAATAAGTAGTGGTGAAAAAGACTAATGTACTGACCACTTTGCGAATCTAATTTATATTTTCGTTTAACTTAGTATAGAAGAGAGATGGTCAAGAATAAAAGACTTGAGTGCTGCCGTGCACCGTAGTGGTTGGCGTATGGGTAAAATGGCCGTTGTAGCTCGACAAGAAATGATTTCTTCATAATTTGCTGGTTAGGACTATTGTTCGTTCATGGACGAGTTTATGATTTAATATGTGCTTGTAGACTGAATGTTACTCGTGCACTTATTCGTTGAAAACTGATTTAAATTCGGAATTCGGTCCATTTTTACTGTTTCTTACATCCTATTAAGAGAAAGTATTGTAATGGTGGCAAATTTTTTTAAATCGATTTTTCACAGGAAATACACGTTTCGAGGTTCCCTGAGTCCCAAAAAAGTGGTTTTCAGAAAATGGCGATTGTGTGTGCGCGCGTATATAGTTGAACAGCAAAGCTCAAAAACATACAATCGCAGAACTTTCATACTTGGTATGTATCACCATGGAATCCGACAGGAACTTACCTGTCGAAATTCCTCAACCGAAAGTACCACTTTACTGAATGGACTTTTCAGTTTCTTTTTTGAGATTTTCTAAAAAACGATTTTCTTTAAATAAATCATTTCTCTAGAAAAAATCATTTAAGGGGGGATTTTTGGGGGAGAGATTAGGGTTATGTTTTTCTATAAAGTGCTATTATATTATTATACAACTCTAGTTATTCTAAATAATACGTTAATTAGAATTAAATATGTTGTCAAATTTTTGAGTTTAAAGAAAACTTCGGTTGATCGTAAATGTGTTTTTTACTGGTTATTTCAGATTTTTATGATTTTATCCATAAAGACATCAACGGATTCCATTCAATTTGCTACACTATGAAATCAGAGTTCCTAACACTTTTGTTGGCAATTTTTTTCCGAGAAAGATCATTTAAAGACGTTTTAGAGGAGGAGGAGGAGGAGGAGTGTATGGTTTTTTCTCAAGTTATTGTATTTAGTTTACATTCTTCAATTGATATAAAATTGACGGGAAGGAATCATTCAGTAATAATTATAAGTTCCTAGTAAAATTTGTTCACTTAAATCTGTGAAAATTGAAGTAGGAAAAAGTCTTGTGAGCATTTCAAACCAGAACAGAAAACGGAGAATTTGGACGAAGCTTGTTGTTTATAATGTGGCAGGCCATTCGAGCGTTGTATTTATTATACTGGTAGGCATGTCAGATGTGCAGTACACATTATCTGTGTGGCGTTGTTTGTTGTACAGTAGATACAGATTGAAATATAATCAAAAGCATGATTTGTTTAATAACATATTTATTTTCATTACAATAATACAATTATAAGTTTGTTCAAAAATTATAATGAAAGTGGCAGTTTAAAAGGAAAACTTTACATAAACTCCTGAAAGAAAATTTTCCATATAAATAGTTTCAAAGAAAAATAATTGGTCAATTTTTATGAGTTATTATAATATAAAATTTAAAGAAAGCTGCCAGTATCATTTTCCAGAAAAGCACAGAAAAATGTGGGGGAAAAAAAAAAGCATTTGAGAAAATAAGCATTTTCGGTCAACCTATTTTTTTCTAAATTCAGAATTTTTAATACATTGAATTGCTAGAATCGATAGTCTTATTCGCCCAGAGCACCTCAAAAATTAATTTTTTCACGAAAAATTATTTAAATTAGAATTGATAGATCTAGATGTATACACGATATGCATACAAACCTAGGAGGAAATGGTTGAAGGCGTTTTCGAGTAAATTGTATCATAAAATGGTGTACTTCCTGTAAAGAATTTTGACCGAAAACTTTTCTTTGAATCATCGTAAGTTTGAGCTCCAGCAATTTTTCTGCATATATTAGTTTTTCTTTTTTTCACCCCTCCCCCCCAAGTATTTTCATTATATTTAGTGTATTAGAAATCTTGTTTTTCCGGTGAAAACTCATTAAAGTATTCAATTTTTTGTGTTTTATTGTTATGATCATTAGCGAACTGTAATAAATTGTTATTATTATGTAAGTCGATTTACTTAAGTTTACAGACTGTACCTTCTTAATTAGTTTGAGAAGAAAAGTTTTCTTCAACATTAAAGCTTTTATTATGTGAATAATGATGATAAATCAGTGTCGTTTATGACATTAGGGTAAAATTGTTTTGTTTTTTTTCTTCTTTTCATTTCGTCCAATTTTTATTACAGTGTTAAATCTTGTACTTACGCAAATTATATATTAAGAGAATCAGGCTGGGGACATTAAAATAACATCTGCTTTTGTATAAATTATTAGCAGAATAGTAAGCAAATAGAAGACAAATAAAGTTATTAGTTTATTTAAACAAACTGGAAATAGGGAGTTTTGATTTAGTAACATTTATATAAACATTTCACTATACATATTCAATATATATACAATACATACTATGATATAATAAAGTTTATATATCTATCTATTTTAAATATTATTTTGACACACTTTTCACGGATCGCAACACTGGAAAGTTTTAACATAAATAATAAAATTACTTAAATAGAAAAATAAAAGAAAATCTTAAGAATTATTGAAAACAAAGACTAGACACAAACTTGATATTCTTATATTTTTTTGGAAGTGTGTAAATCCAAAAATTTGTAGACAAAAATGTCAAAAACCATTCATTTATGATATAAATTATTAAGAATAAAGGTTATTTTATCAAATAACAACATGTGTAAGAACAATGGGATTAGGTAGTCATTGTTGCCTCTTAAATAATCCTTTCTCCTTGGGTTAGGGTAATTTAACGGTATCCATCTACTCTCTCGTTTATTCTTTCCATCAGAACTGGGTTGTCTGTCGCTAGCTTTACAAATAATCCATTTTGTCCTTAGGAATTGGAAGAAACATCCAAGTTTTTCTTAATGTTTCTTTTCGTCCGATTAGATAGTTCATTGCTAAGTATGAAACTAAGCTTTCTCCTTTGAAGAAATTCTTCCCTGCAATTTTCTGGACATGCACATTAAATTTATATTTAATTTACTCAAAGAATCTTTCATGAAAGTTTTCGATGCTTAATACTAATGCCTCTCGTATATAAATTTAAGTTGTCTATGTAAAAACAATTAGGCTCTAAGCTCCATTTCTTTTAGACCTCTACTGGTAACCCTATACACAGAGTCTAATCCTTGATCACAACATTCTGATTAAAATTTATTTGGATAGTGTGATGAATGCAAGAAAGTGTAACTATTTTATTTAAAAAAAAAATAAATAATATCAAGAATATGTGACAACCCTTGCAAAAGGACATTTCAGGTAGAAAAGTACAGTTACTGGGACGGTTAATAAACCTTGATGGCATTGTACTGCCCTCTTCTTCTCACAGGGGAGGAATTGAAGGAACTAAGATAAGACATTCTTTCCAAGACAGATTTGTTGTAGACACCCAAGAGAACACATCAGGACTGTGCCAGTTATAAGTTAAAACATAAGAGTTTTGTACTAATTACAGAGTTATTGAATAGCATTTAAATATCTTTGAAGAAGATATTTAATTTAATCTACCAGTGTTTACTTAATTATTCTTATTACTTCTATCTCAAACCTACTTACAAGCCCTTTTGCAAAACGCTCAAGCCAGTACAAATACATATCACAATCACATTTCATTGGTGCCAGCTGTTTGGGATATTTTCAACCAGAATCCACAAAATTAACAAGTACGTAAAATTTTCATTTTAATAATTAAACAAATTATCCATCAGATAATTTTATTCCTTATCCAATTACTTTCTCAGCGGAAATATCTTAAATATTTCCCATAAATTGAATTTCATTTTTAAACTTTTGTAATTGTACCACTGTACCCCAATCCCTTGTGAATTTTGAATTTATGAGTGTTCTTAATAGATCGCAAATTGTAAACATATTACGCGATAATAACCTTTCTGTTGGAGGCAATTTACTCCAATTACGTAGACGTCTTGAAAAATATAATCTTTCCCCATGGACAAGACATGGGCATCGACGCTGCTGTAGAATATTTACTTGCTCAGCAGCAATTAGCAAATCTTCCATCCACCCCCAGCAATGCTAGCCCCTTAAGAAATTTGCAATTAATTAATAGTTTACCCACCTTCGATGGCGAAAATTCAGCCAGTGTGTCCGATTTCCTAGACCAGATATGCCATTGTGCTAGCCTTTCTGGCTGGGACGACGCTGCGAAATTAGAAATACTAACACTTAGGCTCTCAGGGTCTGCAAAAATATTTTACGACACCCAGAAAGCCGAATTACAACGCCAGGATACAATCATAACGTATCCACTAATCTCAGAACGTCTTCTAACTAGATTTAGAAAAGAAAAAAAACCCCTAGTCCTTTTACAACAGATGACTAATATTCAGTCCCTACCCACGGAGTCTCCTGAAATCTTTGCGGATAGAATTAGACATATCCAATCCGCCATTAGTTTAAAAGCTCAAGCTAACCCACTCGAGGCCTTATAGTCTATTTTAGACAAACTGGCCACTGATGCAATCCTAAAGTCACTCCTCAACAACTTCGTAATGAGGTACGAACAAAGCTACCTCAAAAATTAGACGAAGCACTTTCTTATGCCAGTGCCCTAAAGGAAGTGCAGGCAAATCCCACCGTTGCCACCAATGAAGTGTTTTTGGTGTGATGTGTGTTGTATGTTTGTGGTAGTTGGTTGTGGCGTGAGCGGTTTAGTAAAAGGGCTTGTAAGTATGTTTGGTATGTTTGAGATAAAGATAGAAGTATTAAGAAATAATCAAGAAATCACCACTGTTTTTAAAATAAAATATTCTCTAAATGAATTTAAATAGCTTTATAATATCACAGCGATTATGTATAAAATCAATTATTTATCTAGATAAAATGCTAAACTGATAGTGTGATGGTTGCAAGAAAGTGTAACTATTTTATTTGAAGAAAAAATAAAAAATCTCGAGAATATGTGACAATTCCCTTGCAAAAGGACATTTCAGGTAGAAAAGTGCAGTTACTGGGACGGTTAATGAACTTGATGGCATTGTACTACCCCCTTCTTCTCACAGGGGAGGAATTGAAAGAACAAAGAGGAGACATTCTTTCCAGGACAGATTTGCTGTAGACACAAAAGGACATTTCAGGTAGAAAAGTACAGTTACTGAGACGGTTAATGAACCTTGATGGCATTGCACTGCCCCCTTCTTCTCTCAGGGGAGGAATTGAAGGAACAAAGAGAAGACATTCTTTCCAGGACAGATTTGTTGTAGACACCGAGGAGAATATATCAGGACTGTGCCAGTTATAAGTTAAAACATAAGAGTTTAGCATTTTATCTAGGTAAATAACTGTGATATTATAAAGCTATTTAAATTCACTTAGAGAATATATTTATTTCAAAAACAGTGGTGATTTCTTGATTATTTCTTAATACTTCTATCTTTATCTCAAACATACTTACAAGCCCTTTTACTAAACCGCTCACGCCACAACCAAATACCACAAACATACAACACACATCACACCAAAAACATTTCAATAGCATTAACAGATAAACAAATACAATTTCAAAATGTTTCTGTCAGCTTTATTTTATTTTTTTTTTTGGCTGAAAATTATTGCAGTATGTATGTTATAACAATCTCGTTAGTGTGTATTTTATGAATACAAATTGTTATGAAAAAATAGTACATTGTTTTTATTCTAGCTTTCTAATTAATTAATATTGATCAAGATGGCCGTTGATCAGCAGACACGTTGTAAACAAACCAATTTCCAATTAATTTCATGATCAATTTGATTTAAAAGACATACATTCGTGGTAGTACTAAAATAAATTGGGAACTATGTACAAACTAATTACAGAATTATATGTACAGATGTCAGCACATTACAACGAAAATTTATAATTTCTATTTATTTATTAGTTTTAGCATTGTGCTCAATGCTCGCAAAGCTATCTAAAGGAAAATAATGTCTATATAGTATATAAATAATTATATTACCTAATAATAAGTTTATATAGATATAGTGTTATAGCAGTAGTAATTTATTTGTTATTTTAATATTTCTTTTTTTGTTTAGATACTATGAACACTTGCTTCACAAACAGAAGAATTGTTTACTAGGAGAAATGCTGATATGGATTAAGAATATTTTCCTTCGACCCTTTTAAATAAAAACACTTCGCTTTTTCAAGATTTCTTCTGAAAGAAAAGTAAGTATATACTAAGATCTATTATTCATTCTAGTAGCTGCTTTACTCTTAAGGTTATCTCTTAAGAAATCTTCATTCTTATATAAAAATTCATTCAAGTATAAAAAAAGTTTAAGCTTCTTTTTAAGGAAGAATTTCTTCTTTTTTTTTTTATAAAGAAGACCTTTCGGCTATAAAGCTTCTCTGAATTAGAAAATAAAATTTAGTAAAGTATACATTTCATTACTCCACTGGGTTTTTTCTTCAGTTTTTTGTAGTTTTCTCGAAAACGGAACAAACTATTTTCTTTAAACTTCGTACTCTTTCTACACACATGAATACCTAACACTTTTATTTGAAACATTTTCTCGGGAAAATTTGATTACTTTGTGAGGATTCTGGAGGAACAGTAACATTAAGCTTCCCTGTAAAGTGTTTACATCAGTACAGGGTACGTTTCTACCACTTATATAAATATTAATATAAATTAGAATCATGCTAGAATTGCAAATTTGAAGAGAATCGGCTAACCGGAAGTGCAACTTTATAGAGTAGATTTTTTTTTTTTTGAGAATTTTGAAATTATGTCGAAAACAACTATAACCAAAAAAATTGTGAAAAAATACAACTGACAGACAAAACCGGCAATTTCATTTATACATCACAGTAGAATTGATAAAACTTGAACTACTCTTCACCTACTTTTAATAAGGTTAGTGATAACGTTCAACTATAAGAATGGTCACATCTATTTCATAGTTTATTTTTCAGTTCCCAATAAGCGTATCTATTTATCTATTGGTTGATAGTGGACATGCAACTTGCCAACATGTGGATACCCTCTGATTCCAATGTCTGTCCTGTATTCAGTTCTATTTCCTGCCTGGATTTAATACTTCCTACTTCGGCAATTTTCTTCTTTTTTTGCTTTAAAGATTCTAATTAAAGTTCTAATATGCTCTACATATTTAACCCACCTGATTTGCAGTTATACTGCCTCTTCTTACTTATATCAGTAAGTTTTCCTGCTTAACATGTAGAAATAACTTTCTTTTATAAATTACTGAATCTTATTTCCAACATACAGATCTAACCTTTTCATGCAAAGCAGTTAAAAGCAAAGTTTAGTGTTAGCTAGCGTCAAGTAATTTATTAGTTTTTAGAGTTTGCTGACTGAATAAATAAATTTTGAAGGGATGCTCCTTTTTACTTACTCTTTTTCAGTAAGAAAGAGTGTGTAAAAGAAGAAAGAAATAGAGAGTGAATTATACTTTCAAGATCACTCTACAGCATCCAAATGTGTGGAAAGTAAAATACACTAGTCTGGATGTTAGTTGGTTATTTCTGTCAATGAAAATTGAGGCATTTATAATATTTCTTTTGTATGCCCCATGTGGAATTTATTTACTGGTAAACATCTTGTTTTTTACGGTTACCAGCAGTACCTCCATTGTTAATGGGTGATTTTAGTTGGTTATTTCTGTCAATGAAAATTGAGGCATTTATAATATTTCTTTTGTATGCCCCATGTGGAATTTATTTACTGGTAAACATCTTGTTTTTTACGGTTACCAGCAGTACCTCCATTGTTAATGGGTGATTTTAGTTCAATAATATTAAATAAAAAAAGGCCAAATCTGTAAATTGGCTTTAGCTTAACCCCGTCTTTGATTAAACCTAAAGTGGGAAAAATTGTAGGAGACAATCAAAATCTATGGCTAAGTTTTCCTAGCATTTTCCAGGGGAGATTTATGCATTTGAAAGATGTATCCACATTGAACAGGAAGTAGCCGGAATCAGGGGATTGTTATTCTATCCCATAGCCAGGTCTCCGTCACTAAAGCGCTAAATCACATGACATCAGTTCGGACATCGTATAAGAATTTTACTTAATGATTTGGAAAGAAATAATAATATTTGTTTGAAATAATAAAGATGCTAGCTCGCTGGACTCTCACGTGGAGGCTTAATGTTTTTCTTTAAATAGTCTTAATGTTTGATTATTTAAAAAATAGTAAAAAAATTAAAAATCATCTTACAAAAAATATATTTTTATACGTCACAAAGTAGCATTTGTTCTAAGAGAGATAAAGTAATAAATGATAATCAAAGTTTAATATTTTCAATACTTCAGCGCTTATATTTTGTTTATAGCCATTTCTCATTTCCAATTTTTTTCGTATTAGTATCTCTTTTCTTTATTGCTGATTAATAGTAAAAGTCTTTTTTAATTTTTTAAAATTAGTTTTCATTTTTTCTGTATAAACTCTCTCTATCGATCAGTGAGCAGGATCAGGTATTGTAAAGAAATTGATATATTATATATTTTTTCTTAATTAATAGAAAGATCTATTTTTATTTTTGAAGAATTCCAAACTCCACTCGCACGCTGCTCAACGACAGCTATGCTAACTATCACCAGAAATACGAATTAGTAATAATAATCATTAGAAAGTGTACTTTTCAACATCCCTTAACCTCACCCATTCATCTTCAGCCATTTCTTCTTAGATACCTAGAGGATCTCCTCCCCCCCCCCAAGCTGCTTAAATAGATTAGAAATCTTCATTTAAATAGATTACTTTTAGGAATCTTGGCGTGTATCAAACTGTTCAACACATACATTGACCTTTCCCCATTCTGGAGTTTGGAGTTTTCCAAGGTATATACATTTAGGTCATACATAAGCCAAATGTGCTCCCGGAAATACACCCTTACACCAACTTTAATCCATTAAGGAAGCCATTTCTCCCATCTCAAAGATCAGAAGACTACAATCCGCAGCGGAGGTCATGGGGTGAAAAATTTGGTGGGCTCTCTCTCTCGTTCTCGAAATGATTGTGAAGTACCCATGATGCAGATGAGGCTCTCGCAAGGAATTCAAAAAGAACCTCTCGGTACTTAGTTATGAATCCATCAGAGAAAATAAGCTTGAAATTGGAAAGTAACACATGCCTAGTCCACATAACTGGATATATCAAGAGATGTCTTCGATTCCAAGCTTGGCACAAGAAAGCCAGAGTCAAACTTTGAAAATAATCAAAGTTCCCACAAATGGGATCTGACTTTCAGTGATATAGTGGCAATCTTTCCAAACAAGTCAAACCCCTTCCTTTGGAGTTCCCTAGCTCAATCTCCCAAAAGAGATTGTAAGCCAATATGCATGATCTTAATAGGCCCTTCTGGAATAATCCGTTTAGAGTCTCACTACATGTCCCATTAGTGTGGAGAAGGTAATTGTCTTATGGGCCATTTTTCAAGCAGGCTCTGGTTAGTGCTATTTATCACTAACAGAGACATCTTCATCTTCTCACCTTTAGATGGGGTAAAATGGGATAAGGAAAAAACAACGTAAGGAAATTATGTTAACATCTACGGTCGAAGATCAAAAGTCACTGGAGTCGTCCGGAAGGAAATGGGAAGGAATTTGAGAGTTGAGATCGTGTTGTCTGCAGATGTTATACTAACATTATCGCAGTAAATAATGGCCTGCAGAGGGAGACATTTTTTGGAATGACAGATTAATTTGAATTAATTTCTCTTGAAATAAAATAAGTTTTAATAATAATAAAAATATTTGTAGTATTACCCATCCAGTTTTACAATAGTATTAAATGATATTCTGTTTCTTTTTACAGGATGGATCCAGAAATTGTGGACGAATCGAAATATGTAAATATAACACCAGAAAGCTACGTGCCATATGCACAACGTCCAGAAACCTATATAGTACCAATAGTGTTTGCTGTGATATTTTTAGTGGGTGTACTTGGCAATGGTACTTTAGTATTAGTATTTATAAGGCATCGTACAATGCGTAATGTACCAAACACTTACATATTAAGTCTAGCTCTAGGTGATCTATTAGTAATTGTCAGTTGTGTACCATTTACGTCAACACTCTATACAATAGAATCTTGGCCATATGGTGAATTTGTTTGTAAATTGTCTGAAGTTACAAAAGATGTATCTATCGGTGTATCGGTGTTCACTTTGACGGCACTCAGTGCTGAGCGTTATTGTGCTATTGTGAATCCAATTCGACGTCATATAAGCACAAAACCGTTGACCATAGTTACAGTTGTTTGTATCTGGTTATTATCTTTTCTATTGGCATTACCGGCTGCAATTTTCACAAACATACGCCAAGCAAATATCACTAATCAACTAGCTATTGATTATTGTTCACCATTTCCACAAAAATATGGTGTAGCATATAGAAAATCAAATGTTCTATTGAAATTTATAGCTTATTATGCCGGCCCATTATGTATAATTGCTGCTTTCTATATACTAATGGCTAGACATCTGTTGTTAAGCACTAAAAATATGCCCGGCGAATTGCAAGGCCAATCGAATCAAATTAAAGCTAGGAAAAAAGTAGCCAAAGTTGTATTAGTTTTTGTAATTATTTTCATTATTTGTTTCCTACCGTATCACATATTTATGTTATGGTTCCATTTTAATATACATTCAGAAGACGATTACAATCTATTTTGGCATTTACTTAGAATTATTGGTTTTTGTTTAAGTTATTTAAATTCATGTATAAATCCGATAGCGTTATATTGTATTAGTAAAGCTTTTAGAAAACATTTCAATAGATATTTATTATGTTGGTTTATACGTGACAGTACACACGACGCAATGTCATTGGCAAATATGACCAGTTCTACAAAATATAATCGCCAGAGTTCAATTATGACTAGCCATTATTCAATTACTCTATCTGAAAAATCTTGACAGTCTCTTTGTTGTAAAACGAGAAAACCCAATTAGCAGAGTTCGATTTAAGCAATTATTTCTATGTAACAATTGTATTTTTATAAAAAAGAAATAAATTTTTACATAGAAATAAGATGCAAAGACTTTGTAGATAAAAAAATAAATTTTAAGTGTACAAAATGTGAAGCCTCAACAAAAGAAAAAATGGCTGCTAATTCTTATTTTATTCCTAAACTATTACAATAACTAAAAAAATGAAAACTTAAATGTCAAACTTAATAATGATGCTAGTCTAATTTTTTTCCATTTATGGGAGCAATGTCCACAACAATTCACATAATATCTTCGATCATCTGTGATTACCGTGAAATTTTTGTGCAGTATTATAAAAAAAATAAGATTTTCTTTTTAATTTAATGCATAAAACAAAAAATTGACCCTAAATTGGAGGGCTTATAAACAAAAAATATTTTTAAAAAAATTCGAATTTTGCTTGGAATGCAAACATAAAAGAAAAATCCTAAGTTCTTAATATGTCACTTCTAATTAATCATAACGAAAATAAATCTACAGAAATCTGTAACAAAATTTGTTTAAGAGAACATAAAACTATTCTCAGATATAACGAAAGTCTGTAAGGTTTTTATATTTTTATTTTAAAAGCAATATTTGAAATTACTTTTCAAGCTTAGCCAAAAAAAAATATTGTGGGCTGAACTTTTGGACCAGCAATTCAAGTACCTTCGCTACCTGAGAAAGATCTTGAACGCGATTTCCACTTTCTATACCGCCCCCACAAAACCTGAGGAAGCCTTAGATGGTCAATGCATTTTTTTGGGCTATAGTTTGGAATTTTGGTACATTGCTCTATGGCCGGATACATTTACAGTTAAAACTTGGCGAAGTATTGTTACTCTTGGTCTATCCAATTATTACAGTTTATTAAGGTTGGTAATATATTGCAAATGCTTTTTTGGCCTTTTCATCTGACAATTGTTTGATGTAACGAAAAAATCATTTGGTTTCAGGAAGGAAACACTAGTCTCCGAACTCAACAGTTAGTGTTCATGTGAAGGTCCTGGTCTTCATTTTATTCAGATCTTTTGAATTAATAATAATAAACACCTCTCTAATGTTGCTGATGACTTGATAATATTTAGCAGCTCGCCACAGTTTAAAGAAGCTCATCAGAATTTACAGCAAGCTGCAAACCTAGAAAAGTAGGCAACAAAGAATGGTCTCCGGTTCTTGTCAACTAAAAGCAGTTGCCTACACTTCCATACATCCCTCCGCATCCAGCCAGTAGTAAATTTAACTTTAGCTGGATCATGTTAAATTAAATACCTGGGAGTTACATCCCAAACAGCCTCATTGCTTTGAAGCTCATTTCAAAGAATGGAAAAATACCCATAATTTTTTTTTACCCATTTTTCCCAACAGTGAGAACCTCATGCGTAGTTTAGTCGCTAGCACAATTCTCGCCTTTGTGGGAGAGGTCAGGATTCGCGAGGCTCCAAAGACATATCTTGAGAGTAATAATTATTAGCGGACATGGTAGTGAAGGCTGTGGGAATTAAACGTCTGTGGGAATCGTGACCCTCTCCAATAAAAATCTCCATCTACGCAGGTCTTGACCCTTCACGGATTGTTGTCCAAAGATTTACTCTAGAAAAAAAAAGCAGATGAAGAATTATGATTTTTTACAACCAATAAAAAAAAACTCACAGACTTTTTTTACATTTTTGTGTTTTATGGCGCTTTGTAATAGTATTTTTTGTATTTTGAAAGGTGCATAACATCAATGGTCCTTTGCAGCTTTGTAATAGTGATTACTGGTAAACATTTTGACTTTAAAATTCATCCGGGTAGATCTAAGATTTACGAAAAGCATGGTTGTGAAATGAAAAGTAGAAAACAAAACCTACTTGAAACATATTACTAATTTTTAGATAAATTATTACTAATTTTTAACATTGAAAAGCCCGCTAATTTGAAAATTTGTAAAATGGGACTGCTCAAGTAGAAGGGCAAAAACTAACCATAACAAACATTTATAAATGATACCTATATATCACTGTAGAATATAAGGTAATAAATACAAAACCTTCATGCAACAAAATATGCTCGCAGCGTAGCAAGTTAAAAATGTATACTAAAATTAAACACATTTCGCTAATCTTTAAAGATTTTATATTCAGCGTTTGTAGTTTAAAGTAAATTTTATTTATAAATTGCAATGAAAAAAAAAAAAAATGTCAATAGTTGCAATCTAAAAAGACTATTTTCCTAAAGTTTATCTAATATTAATATCTATAGAATGCTAAATAATGATTTATTTCTTTGAAATTAAAAAAAAAAAAATTTTTTTGATTGAGAATCAATAGTAGAACATTGTATCTATATTATAAAATGGTATGATAAACATATTATTTTGTTTAAAATTGGCAACATTTAAATAACTTCTTGCCTTTCTTGACCACTTAATCGATATTTGATAAGTTTTTAGGATTTAGTTTAAATGAAAAAATTGCTACAAACTTCGATATTTTCCTTAATTTTCAGGAAAGTCTCCCACGTTCAGGCCATAAAAACATAACATAATTGGTAGACAAGTGATTTGGCTATGATATTTGTAGTATTTGCTTAATATTCTTATTATGCTTATGACAAAATTAATACTGCTATGAAATTGTAATGTAATGGTGTGTTGTGTATACTGGTAGTTGGTTGTGGCGTGAGCGGTTTAGTAAAGGGCTTGTATATATGTTTGAGATAGAAGTAATAAGAATAATTAAGAAGTCACTGGTAGATTAAATTAAATATATTCTCTAAGAGAAATTAAGTTACTTGGAATATCACAATAACTTGTAATAATTTCTTATAACGTAATACTGGTATAGCTCTGATATTTGTAAGGCCTCGAGTGGGTTAGCTTATGCTTTTAAATGAATGGCGGATTGGATGTGTCTAATCCTATCCGCGAAAGTTTCAGGAGACTCTGTGGGTAGGGACTGAATATTAGTCATCTGTTAGTAAGAGGACTAGGGGTGTTTTCTCCTTACGAAATCGGGCTAGAAGTCGCTCTGAACTTACAAGATACGTTATAATTGTACCCTGGCGTTGTAATTCGGCTTTCTGGGTGTCGTAAAATATTTTTGCAGACCCTGAGAGCCTTAGTGCTAATATTTCTAATTTCGCTGCGTCGTCCCAGCCAGAAAGACGAGCACAATGGCTAATTTGGTCAAGGAAATCGGACACTTTGGCTGAATTTTCGCCATCGAAAGTGGGTAAACTGTTTATCAATTGCAAATTTCTTAAGGGGCTACCAGGTTGATTGTTAGGGTTGGCTGGATTTACTAATTGCTGCTGAGCAAGTAAATATTCTACAGCAGCGTCGATGC
>JAAEAF010011973.1:0-26704 GCA_011037195.1 Triatoma infestans | reverse complement strand
TTTTTTTGTCTTAATACGGTTTTTACAAGGTAGTGATCGGAATCGCAGCGTGGTCCTCTCATGCTCCAGACATACTGGTCAATAATACTGGATGTATGCCTATTTGATACTAGTACGTGATCAATTTGGTTTGTTACCTTCCCTCCGGGTGCTACCCAGGTCCCTTTATGAATATTTTTATGCGGGAAATACGTACTTTTTATGAACAATCTATGCTTTGCTGTGAGATGCGCTAACATCATTCCATTCTCATTACTTGTTTCAGCAACGTGTACTTTCCCGCCACCGTTTTTAAAGATTCTTCCTTGCCAATTTTGGCATTAAAGTCACTAAGCAATATGATTGAATCGTATTTTGGTAACTTCTCTCACATTTCTGGATAATATGCCATAAAATTCTTGTTTAATGTATTCTTCTGCTTCCTCAGTTGGAACGTAAGCTGCAAAGATGGTTAAATTCCAAAATTTTCCATTAATTCTAATTTTACAACATCTAGATATGGGATTAAAGCTCAACAGAGATTTCATCGTTAACTTATTGATAAAAAAAAAACCTGTTCCCGCTTGACCTTAACGTTCATCAGGGTCGCTATATAGTAAAGTCGAATACAGTAGAAGAAGATTATACCTAAATAAACAAAACAAAAAAGTAATAACTTCCGAAGAAGTAAACATTCATTTTTTGTACTAAATAAACTTAGGAATATATTTAATTTTAAAATGAGGCAATAAATTAATTAATTTCTAGAAATGTAGAATTGTTTTCTATGGAATTTTTGAATATCAGATAATAAGTAAAATTATTTCTAATTTTTGTCAAAAAAACAGAACAATTAAGATGACAAGAACAATTACTTGGATAATATTAATATTTTTACTTTCAAAATTAATTATTTCCTCATGATATTTAAAGTCATTTATTCATGAAAAAAATTGTTTTTTAAAAAAAAAAATACTTTCTTAATAGTTATTTTAGTAGAAATAAATTATTTATATTTTAAATTCTTTTAGAGAGTGCTGATATACATGGCATGCAAGAAATGTAGATATTACTTAATAAAACTTCCTCCTCAATGAAAACTTATATTTCTAAATAATTAATACTAAATAATTACGCGTTATTATTATTATTATTTTTTTATAACTATTTAATATCTGAACAGTTAATTGGTTGGCAAGCCTCTATCTAATTCCGGTCTTGATGGACCAATTTTATCGACTTACGAAACTACTAATTATCGTTATATGTGTTTGCTTTTGCTTTTCCGTGAGAAATTTCTCATATTATATTGACTCACTTAACTGGTAGCAAACATCTGTATACATATGTAAGTATAACAAAAAAAATTATAATAATATCAATGCCTGTTTTTTTATTAATTTTCCCACTGAAAATTAAATTGCAACTATAATAACTGACATGCATTCTTTCCATAAAGACTAATTTAATCTAACATTACTAATCTAAAAATAATTAGCACAATTTTTTTAATTATTTCACAAATTTGTATACCGGTTTTAGCGTGGTATTTGAAACTTTGAAAATGAAGATAGTTTCTCTACCCGAATTAGAGGATGAATCAGTCAGAGACTGATGGGTAAATAAATCAGAAACAGATCAGATTTGAGACAAACATATTATGGCATAATAGGATTGTCCAGCATTGCAGACCCAATCATCTATTTAATAATTATATGGGAAACGTGACAGCCAATAATGCAATAAAGGACGAATTCCATCCTTTCTCCTCATTGAACTTACCCCAATAATGCGGAAAAGTACTGGAGAAAGTATTTGGGGGAATTTCCGGGAAAGTGTTTGCAGGAATGCTGAAGGAGTTGACTGTAGAGATGACAAATGAATTTCATAGCTCAGCGAATCAACCACATAAAGCAAAAAAATTAAAAGGTAAAAATTATTTCAATGTTGAAGAAGTAATCTTCAAGATATACAATAAGGATAAAGAAATCTGAGACTTTCCTATTGTCAGAAGTTCATAGAAATAAAAATACCTCAGCCACAACAAAAAATTCTTAAAATATTTTATTCATATATTAAATCCGTCGTGTTTTGGGCGGAATTTAGACAAGAACACACCTTTTGAAAATAAGTTTACGTGTCAAAACAAGGACAGTCAACGATATCTAATTTAGCTGGATGTTAAGACCGCCTGAGAAAATGAATTGAATTAAATTAATTAAATCACTTAACACACTGAACCCATC
The DNA here is from genome assembly GCA_011037195.1 of Triatoma infestans. Lineage (NCBI taxonomy): Eukaryota > Metazoa > Arthropoda > Insecta > Hemiptera > Reduviidae > Triatoma > Triatoma infestans. The sequence continues at coordinate 24,479 of JAAEAF010011973.1, read as the reverse complement.
TGCATGGTTTCACGAACTTATAATTTCATAGAACTCATTTTTACTTTCTCTTACTTATTGCTGTAAGAGAAAGTAATAATGTAAGAAGTAAACAATAAATCGAATTTCTTGTTTCAAAAATATTTCAAATGGCCCCCTTTAAATTCTGTATATTTGTGGGCTATTATTAGATATAAATTCTAATAAAATGTAGGCCGAGTTTTGTATTAAAAAAAAAAACAAACAAAAAGTTAAAAAGACCTAAATAATAGCTGCTTAATGAAAGTAACAGTTGAGTTGGCAAGGTTTGATCTAGTTAGCCCAACAACTACCGATCGTACTTAATTCTGTCCGTTCATGTATTACGGCCAATCTATCTATCTGTCTCTTTCTTCTATATATATTGTTCTCTTTTTCATTCTCTATAAATGGTAAACCACGCCTACAACCGCCTCACCTTAACCTCCTCTGAGCTGTTATATAACCTGCTACATTCTGTGCTTACAGCCTTTCCATTTGCAGAACTCAAGAACTGACCACTACGTTGCATAGTCAATACTCACTATTTTCTAACCTATTCTTAGAATCAAATATAATAATATTCTTAAAAATAGATCGAATTATAAAATACTAACAATTCATTGATATAAATTATATGTCTAATTATTTGTATAATAAATTTTACGTTCTCTAACTGCCTGTAATAGGAAATATTGCAATCTTGTCAATTTTTCGATATCAAGTTTTCACCGGAAATACAAATTTTGAGGTCCCTTGAGTCAGAAACAGTGATTTTTAGAACCTTGTGTGTGTGTGTGTGTGTGTGTGTGTGTGTGTGTGTGTGTGTGTGTGTATTTATTTGAATAGCATAGCTCAAAATAGGAAAAGTGGCAAAAAGTTCATACTTGACTAAATTTCATTTGGGTGTCACCATGGGATCCGACAGGAAATTATCTGTCACAATTTCTCCACCGGAAGTACCTCTTTACTGTATAAATTTTTCTCGAATACGGTTTCAACGATTTTCTTTAAACTTCTTGTATCAACTAGACAATATGAATAGCTACAACTTTTATTTGTAACGGTTCTCCAGGATAATTCATTTAAGAGGGATTTTTGGTTGAGAGGTGGGGGTTATGTTTTTCTTTTAAGTGTAATTTTAGTTTAGGGTATAATTCTATCATTTAAATAATATTAATTAGAAGTAAATATATTGCCAAAATTCCGAGTTTAAAGAAAATCGATTGACCGAAAGTACGTTTCTCCTTAAGAAAAGTTTAGAATCTTCAATTGATATATAATTGAAGACAAGCAAAAAACTGTAGTAAGTGAAAGGCGTGCGTCTGTTTCACACCAGATTATTGTAATTTTTTTTTTTAGTTGCGTCAAGATCTGTGGTAATGGGTGTCCGGACCATTATCGTAGTACTGCCGGCCTCCGGACAGTGATCTCTCGTCACCGGACGGCCATTGTCCATCACCGGACAGTGAGTTGTAAAGGTTTATAGAAAAAGAAAATCTAAGAGCGCACTCTGGTCTCGAACTCGAGACCTCCGTGTGAGAGTCCAGCGCGCTACCACTGAGCTAATAATCTATTCCCAGTAATTATGTAAATCACAGTCAATGGTTTCTCTACAAATATATCTATCTATATATATAATAGGTATGTAAAGGAAATATCAAAAATTCTATATTAGAGCTATTTTCGAGAAAATCAGATAAACCGAAAGAAAAATAAATAAATAAATAAAAATAAAGTGGTATTTCTGTTTAACTGCTTTTGGCTGACAATTTATTGGATTCCCTGTGATATCTAAACAAATTATGAAGTTTGTAAATCCTGCCACATCTGGCTTTTATTAAAACTTAAACAAAAATCAAATTATTAGGAAAGGGATTAGCTCAATGGTTAGCGCGTTGGGCTCCCACGCGGAAGTCTATGGTAGCTGTGCTACCCCTCAGATTTTTTCTTCTTAGGAGCCTCTACAGCTCATTATTCGGTAATGGTGTTGGTGGACAGTGTTGTCTGTAGCGAGAAAACACTGTCCGGAGGCGGGCAGTGCCCTGAGAAGGCTCCGGACGGCAATGACTGTAGATGTTAAAGCGCTCACATAACTTTCTCTTACTCTAGTTCTTAAAATTATAATTGACAAATTTAATGAAATTCGTCGAAAACTGAAAAAAACTGTCCAGCAAAAGCGCACTTCCGGTTTATTAATTTTCTTGTAATTCGGAATTTTGGCTATTTATTTATTTCTAATTAATTTTGTTTTGATGATAGAATTGTATAATCAAATATGATAGCACATTAGAGAAAAACATAACCCCACCCCCTCCCCTAAAACTGCCCTTAAATGAATTTTTCCAGAAAAATGTTTTAAATAACAGTTGTAGATCATAGTATGTTTAGTTTATATACGAAGTTTCAAGAAAATCATTTTAGCCATTTTTAAGAAAAATGCAAAAAAGTAAAAAAACAAAAAACTAGTAAAGTGGTACTTCCGGTTGAGGAATTTTGACAGATAACCCAATGTCAGATCCCATGCTGATACCTAAAGGGAATATCAAGTTTCAACATTCTACGGTTTTTCGTTTTTGAGCTATGCTGTTCACATACACATACACACACAGAACATTTGCTAAAAACTATTTTTTTGTACTCAGGGGACCTCAAAATGGATATTTCCGGTTAAAACTCGATATGGAAAATTTGACACGATCACAATACTTCCTCTTACTGCTGGCAAAAGAAAGTTTAGCGGTCATGTCAAATTTTCGAATTGAATTTTCATCAGAAGTATAGGTTTTGAGGTTCCTTGAGTATGAAATACGTGTTTTCAGCGAATGGTCTGTCCTTGTGTGTAAGAACAAAATATCTCAAAAACGAAAAATTGCAGCAAGTTCAAGCATTCCGTTTAAGTACTAACACCATGTCTGAAACGAATGTTTCGGCTGAAATCCATCGACCAGGAGTGTGACTTCAAGGAATGTTTTTTTTTGCGATTTTCTCCAATGAAAACACTGATGAATTGCATTAAATTTCGTTTACAAAGAATGCGATACAGAGACCATAAGTGATCATACAATTTTTGTTTGAAACCTCTTCCGAGAAAGATCATTTCAGGGGGTTTTGAAGACGTCAAGAACGTGTTTTTATTATGTTCAGATTCTGCCATTGATTATAACATTGAAGACAATTAATTAAACATCTAGTAAGAATTATAAATTGAATAAAATTGGTCATTTATAACTGAGTAAATTGCAGTACGAGAGAGTCGTATATGAGTGTTTACAGATTTTTTAAACGAACATATTGAAATGAATATTTAGAAGTAAATTTGAATATGTGAAGTTTGACTTGATTGAATAGATTTTCAATTCTACGGGATTATTTCAACCGGCATCTACACTAATTTCATTTGAAACACTTCTCCGGGAAAATGGATTCTTAAGGAATTCTGCAGGAAATGCGACCCATATTTATGTCTAACTGTTTATTTCAGTATCACATACGGTTCCATCAAATTTATAATATTGAAGGCGACAAACTTTTGTTTTTTTTGTTATAAAATAAATCGTGTAAGTGTTTCAAATAATATTTGTTTCGAAGATAAGTAGTAAAGTGGTTAACAATTTGCTTTTGATTTGATTTTTGAAACAAGTAGCCCCCTATATCCCTTGTGATAATATTAATAATAATTTACGTCAACTTTTTTTAAAAAAAGTTGAATATTTAAAAAAACTTCACAAAATTTGGAATTGAATAAGTTTTAACATAAGGTTAGCGAAACAACATTACATGTCGTGTTCTAGATACGGGTGAATGCGGCCCACTCCTGGCGGAGATCACATATCTGTGGAGATCTGAACACTCTAGCCTCCCCCCCCCAAATGTTCCGGAACGTTGGTCAAGTCCTTCAGTTATAGTCACTATTTCACGAACTATTTCCAATAAATATTTCTTATAAAAGTGATAAAGTATATGAAGTGATAAGTATACACAGAGTGTGTAGAGAGTATACGAAGGTTTAGAAAATCGTTGAAGCCGTTTTCGAGAAAATTACGACAAAACTTAAAAAAAAAAAAAAAATCAGTAAAATGGCACTTCCGGTTGATGGATTTTGCTCAAAATTATTGTGTCTGATGCGGTGGTAGTACCTAAACGGAATACCAAGTTTGAGCTTCCTGCGACTTTTCGTTTCTTTTATAGGTATTCTGTTAACACACATTCAAACAATACGCTAAAACCATTTTTTCGTATTCAGAAGACCCCAGAATATATATTTCCGGTAAAAAACTCAATTTCAAAAAATCTGGCATGATCATAATACTTACTCTTATTAGGTGTAAGAAGAGAAAGTAATATAGAAATACACAACTCCACACAACTCAAAAATGGGAAATCGCAGAAAGTCCAAACTTCATATTTCGTTTAAGTTCTACCAGGAACTTGACACTTAGATAGATAGATAGATACTTTATTCGTACAGCACCAAAGGTACAGAACAGTGTCAAAAAAAAAGTTTCGATCATTTACAGAGGTACTCGTTTATGGAGTAATAATTTTTATTTAGTAAATATTTTTTAAGTTCTTTTTTAAAATTATTTTTTACTAAGCTCACCTGAAGCAAAGACTCAGGCAAATAATTATATTTTAGCGGCCATATATAGTGGGCTTTTTCCAACTTTTGAAGTTCGATGTGCACGCACCTCTAATATGTTGTTTTGCCTTGTCGTAATGTTATGTAGTTCCCCTCTACGCCGAAATTTATTTTGTTCTAGAACAAATATGGCACATTTAAAGATATAGCAGCAGCGTAGTGTACGAAAGCCAAGATACTAGGGTTTTTATAATTTTTCCCTGATTTTTAAAAGACATTGTAAAGTTGCTGTAAATAAATAAGTTGGAGAAGAAAGCTAAGTAAGCTGTCTCTTTGTAAATATTATATATTTTGTATATATGTATATCAGTAATAAATACTCTTTCATTCATTCATTTGTAAGAAAGTCTAATCGCGAAATAGTTCGCGACAACTTGTATCTTACCTTAGAATTTGTAATAAATATTACTTTAGAATTTTTTAATTTTTTTAATTTCTCTCCATTCGTCCTTAACAGTTCCTGAGGAAGGACACCAAAGGTGTCCGAAACATCGAATAAAAACCTTTTTAAACATAAAAAGTTTCTTCTTTGGCCCTAGCCAAATTTATGCTTGTTTATGCTAAATATTACTATTCATAATATAAATTCTTTTGTAATAAAAAACTTCATGAATTAAAGTTAGAAATTCAAAAATATTTATCAAATGAAATCATTAACCAATTCCACAATTACCAACAATCAGCTTTTAATAAACCTTTCGTAAATATTAAAAACAAACAAATGCAAAAAATTAATAATTTACCAAGAAAGGAATATCAAATTTTAACTTTACCTGTAATGAATTTTGGTTTATTAATCTAAGAGATGTAAATATTCCAAGTATTGTTCAATTATGCTTAAGCTTAGGCCCTACATTTGCTATAATATACAATAAAAATAATATCCCATTAGCGAATATTATATGTAATTAAGAACGCAGTATTGAGAAAATTGATACAATGAACAATATAATGCTAGACCAAAGTTTGTTAATATCATCACCAACCATCTACACAGATCCCAAACCCATCAACAATCTACATCGTTTCTTCCCTAGTGAAAACTTAAATTATTGCTATCTGAGAATCCCAGTATCATAATATTGTCATACGATAAAACCAAACAAACAGTAGCAATCAAAAAATTATTTTTCTAATATCAGACTCAGAAACTTACAACAAACTTAATAAAGTCCTACAAACTGAAATAAAACATCTGCCAACAAACTAATTACAGACTTATACAAACTAAAACAAACAAAAAAGTTGATCGAAACTCAATATGCTTTTCAATAACAATAACAAATACAGCGGTCGTAGGGACATCAAAATATTGATGAATTTCTTTGTTTTGTAATATAAATTACAAAGGAAGGGATTAGCTCAGTGGTAGCGCGCTGGACTAGCAACGCGGAGGTCCCGAGTTCGAGTCCAGCTGCTGTCCTTAGATTTTTTTCTTCGTAGGAACCTCTTACAGCTCACTGTCCGATGATGGGCAGTTTTGTCTGTAACGAGAGAAAACTGTCCTGAGGTTGGCAGTGCACTGAGAAGGCTCCGGGCGCTAATGACCATAAATGTTGAAGCGCCTTAAATTAAAAAAAAAATAATAATAATATATAAATTAAACACATATTACTTTTATTTGCAATGTTTTTTCGAATAACTAAATTTTGGGGGATTATGGAGAAACTGGTAGATAATGCTTCCCTGAAATGTCGTTTATATTTGAGGTTGTTCCAAATATGTATGTATAATATTAAACCCAGTTACAATTTAGTAAAAATTCCAAGTTTGAAGGCAATTGGTCAATAATAACAATGCAGTTTGAAGTAAGAGTAAGTTGTGTATGATTTAAAAAAAAAAAAAATGTTTGAATTTTCTATTGTTTAACATAATATATAATATAATTAATTATACTACTACAGTAAAACCTCATTCTTTAAAAATCCGGTGTAAATTGTAACTTTCAAATAATATATTAATTTATAAGAAATAAAAATCATTGATACACGTAATTAATGGGGGTAAGGGGTGGGTGAATGACCTGAAGTTTTCACCTTAACCTCCTTGAGAAGTTGGTTATATAAGTGTAAAGCCCGTGGCCTGGGAATAAGACTGGGCCCCCTTCCCTTCTAAAGAGAACGGCTTCTCGAGTTCAAAGGCAGTCAGTGGACAGATTAAAACTGAATTGCGATTTGTCTTAAATAGATGAAAATAAACTGCCCCTGTCACAAAACAAAACTAGTCTATTTGCTCACTACCCTTCCACAAGCAGCTTTTAATTTATGAAGGCCAAATTGCTTTCAACAATTTCGTTTTTTTATTCTACCATTTATTTATTTTGCTTTTTACAAAGAAAATCAAAATCTAAACTTTACGTCAATATTGATGCAATGTGCACAATAGCTATTGTACAGTAAGGATACAATAGTATTATAGAATTAAGACACATATAGTGGGGAAAGCTAGTATGTGTATGTGGTATGTGTATGGCTTGCGCAAAAAAAGAAAAAAAGAAGAAAAAAAAATACATTACACCATATTAGAGGGGTTAGCCTTATCTGTAAGTCGTTTAAGGTCATCTTAAGGCAGATGACAACAGGTAGCTTTGCAGCCGGCTGAGCGTGAAAAGGGTATTAGTATAATTAGAATCGCTGGTGATGAAGGGTATGTGAGTTGTTATTGATGCTGTTGTTGTTGTTGTTTTTGAGGAGGAGATAGAGGATTGTGTTGTTGTGGTAACGCTAGAACAGGTCATGGTCAACTACAGACGGTACGTTACCCGATTATAAAGATAAACCACCTTTAACTTACCACATCATATTTAATTGTTTTTACAATGATTCTTTCATTTTACATCTAAAAGGTGAAAGTACTTCAACTTCAAGTTCAAGGAATCATTTATTTATATAAATATCTTTGGGATTTTGTACGGTTGTTGGATCATCGACCTTACATAAATAGAATAAAGCAAGCCTATTTTTCAGGCAGGCTTTATGTCCGCAGGTATGACGGACAGAGATGGTTAGCAAACATATTTTTGTATTTTACTTTTATTTAATCTTCAATTTTCAAATACTTTTCAGCATGTCAACAGTTGCGTTGGATTCCTTGCTCTACCTCAGTTTTTCTAACATAATTTTTTTACAAATGTTTGGCGGCTAATCATCTTTTTACGCAAAAAATAATGAATATAAATAATTTACTTTTGAGACCTGCAATGTTTTATTTTTTATTTACAAATTAAACTATGGACCAACTCACTTAGAGCTTCACGCATATGGATTACAATAATATAAATGAAAATTAAATATTTTGGTATAATCGGGGATATAATCTTCTAGAAGGTGTAGGCTCGCCTATGAGATAGTGTGCTGCTGAAGATAGTGTGTGAAGAGTGAGGAAGAAGTTGTCTGTTAATTTAGTCATGTGTGCGTGAATATCTGAAATGTCGACTTCTTTATATATTTGTGTATTCCTGGTAAACCAAGGGGCGTTTAGTGCAATCCGAGTACTTTATTTTGAAAAGCCTGTAATCGTTTCGTCAGTGTGTTGCTAGCTGTTATCCAAACTGGGCAGGCATACGTATCTCACAAGTAGTTCGAGGAGTGTCTTGTAGAGAAGTACTGTACAGGTGTGTTTCAGTGGTGTGTTTCTGTTATAAGTGGGTATAGTTGCTTCAGTGGAATGTATGCTTGTTGAAGTTTAGTGCTTATGTGTAATCTCCAGGTGAGTCTTGTACGCCAAGATAGCACACTCCTTGGTCCTTTTGTTTCCAGCGAATTTCTTGGTTTTAAATTGGAGTATATGAAGGTATTCAATCTGGAACCTCCCAAGGGCGAAGATTTTTGCTTCCATTTTGGAAGGATTTAACTTCAGTTTCCATTTTTGGAACCAGTTTGATAAAATATTAATTGATGGCTGTACGTCAGTGATGCTTTTAATAATGTCTTTGTTGGAACAGGCCAACATTGTATTGTCCTCGTATGTTGCCAAAGTCACTGAAGTAGGTTCAGGTATGTCCGAGCAGTAGAGGCTAAAGAGGATCGGACTAATAATTGCTTCTTGTGGTAGTCCTGCGAGAATTTGTCATCTAGTACTGTATGTGTTGTTGAGTCTTACCTGGAATGTTCTGTCTTGTAAAAAAGATGTTATAATTTGGGAAATATAGTCAGATGCGTTTGTGTTTCTGGGTTTGTAAAGTAGTCCAGAGTGTCAAACTGTGTCAAATGAGGCCGCTAAATCTAGAAATATCGCCGCCATGTATTTTCTTTCTTCGAAGTTGTATATAATGTGTTCTGTAACTCTTTTAATTTGATGTCCTGGTGAGTATTTTGGTTTGAATCCAAACTGATGAAGTGGAATTTTGTTCCAATATTGTAAGCAACATTATTTAGAAGAATACCTAAATTATCTTGAGTGAATTCATTTCTTGTTGGATATTGTTGATGGGATTGTGTCAGAGCTTGGACGGAAGGGCTACTTGTTGCTGGCAATTGTAGAAAACTTAATTGGTCATTCTTCATCGCAACTTCCTTTTTTCTGATTGTCCAGATTTTCATCTTCAACTTGTTCAGAAATTTACTGAATTGAAATTTCTAGTTCAAGAACAATAACCAAACTAAATTAGTTGGTAACTAAAACCAATCACCTCTAGGCTAGCGCGTACCTGCCATTTTTATAAATTATTCATGTGAAACAGTTCAATGACGACGAGAAGACTGTACAAAATTTCAATCAGTATTTGCTTTTATGCTATTATTGCGCCAAATGCTTGATACAGAAAATTAGATATGCTTATATAGCATTTGGAATATCACGACTGATCGCAATTTAGGCTCTTAATATAGATCTTGAACTGAGTTATAATTAAATCGTTATTTTTGATCCAAGTCCAGAGTTGAAGGTGCTAAAACTAATTTCGTTATCTTCCAGCGAATTATAATTCTCACTATCTAACTATAATTCTAATCTAATTATAATTCTCACTAAAACTCACTATCCCATTTTATTTGATCTCTGACCAAGGTGGCGAGAAGGGCTCGGGGAATCAACTGGCCATTGGCAAAACACCAGTGATCTGCAATGAAAAGAGTGAACTCTGAAGAATAAATGCGTCGGAAGTAAGGATTTATTCTTTGGGAAACATTTCTACAGTACGTGTTGCAGCAAAACCTGAGTTAAGGGTTTGATGAAAACGATTGAAGGATAGTAGAGCCTTGAATTTTAAAGTTGATGTTGCTAAAAAAAAATAAGTTCGTCTTGTCATCATTTATATCATATTAAGACAGAGCTTTAATGAACTTTACAAGAAATGAATAATTTATAGATATATGAAATTGCATATTTAATAGATACTACTATAGAATGAATAAAATAATGCTTTAACTTTCAATTTTTTTCACTTCGTATTCAATATTTAACAGAGAAATTGTAAATTAGGCCGGCCATAATTTGTCTAAAAAAATTCCACGGCAATTAACAATCATTTGCGATTTGGTAATATCAAATATTTCAATTGTAGCACCTTACTTAAGAAACAAGTTATGGAAATCAAAAAATATCTTATTGAATGGAATCTTGTTGAATCATATGGACTTATGAATCTACCTACTTACTTATGATTCTTATTGAACCTTACGAAATCTTGTTGAAATATCTTATTGAATGGAAACAAAAAATTTCTAATTGATTTGAATAACATTTCAAAAAATAACTTATCTATTTATAGGTATTATTAGTAAAAATTGTAATTAAAAATTATTCAGGTCATATATAAATGTGAACAAAACAATCGACACAGTTTGAGTAGACTCAAAGTAGTTGCAAAAATTCAATAGAATGCTGGGGGTCGATACGAAACTGAGGACTAGTTCCTGTCACCAGGTTTACTTCAGCTAGATGTACTTATGATACAGCTGCTCACAAGGTTGGCTATTTCAACACAAAATTCTTCTACTACTTTTATCTCTTCTTCAATTTGTTTATGTGATGAAATTGTAAAAATGTATAGATAATACAATGGGTATGATGAAGGAGAGAAAATGGTTTGGTTTAGATTAATAAACTAGATATGGCTGAACACTGTATAATGTAAGTGACACTGACTGCCTAGACTTTACACTAAAATAGTAGAGTATGGTAGAGAGGTAAAGGGTAAGGTAGATGACACGTTGTGACTGGCGAGTGAACTCTGTTCTATATCTATCTCCCTTATATATCTATCTCCCTATATCTATCTCTCTGTATTTATGTAGTTTCTCCCACTAGTCAGAGAGAGTGGTCCTGCATTTTTGTCCTTCTTTCTCTGCTATGGATCCTCTCTTTGGATCCTATTACACATACGATGGAGGCTTGAAAATCTAACCTACATATAATGTAAGATGCATTTTTCTATATTCATTAATATACATACCTAATGCCTATATACCCTCCTAAACACTTGCCCAGAGTTGTTTTTTATCTGAACAAGATTCTAGCCTTAATAATAGTTGTAAATATTGATGGTGTACACTGGTTTGTTCGTTTCCAGCGTTTAGAGACCTAGCTCTTCGTTTCTGAGTTACGAAACTCAATATGTAGTATAGTAAGTTGTATGGTATTCGTTCAGTTAGCGTTGTTGCACAATTTGTCGCCGCTTGTTCTGTTTGCATGGTAGCATTAAAGTCGTTTAACAGTATCGTTTAGCTGTTGTCACATTTGGAGAGATGTTTTACTTTCTCTTACTTAATAACTGTTTTTTTATTCGGTTTTACCAGAATTGCGTTCATTTAAAATATTGTCGAAATTAAGTTTTCACCAGAATTATATGTTTTGAGATTTCCTGAATATGAATAATCTGTGTGTTTCTGAGAACAAAATATCTTAAAAAAGATAAAACGCAGGTATCCTAAAACTTGTATTCCGTTTAGGTATTCGCATTGCATTCCAGCATACACTTTCGGGTAAAATCCATCAAATGGAAGTACAATTATACTGAATGAATGATTTTTTTTTTGTTTTTCACAATTTTCTCAAAAACGGCTCCAATTATTTTATTTAAACTGTGTACCCTAACTGTATACACCTACAAACCTATCACTTTTATTTGAAATATTTTCCTTTTTTTGGGGGAGATTCTGGGGAACAGTAGCGTTAAGCTTTCCACTAAAGTATCACTTCAGTAAAATGTGTGGTTACTATCAGCTATATAACATTGATGTATTTTAGAAGTATCGCAAGAATACCAAATTTGAAGAAAATCGGTTAAAAGAAAGAGCTACTTTATTGAAAAGACTTCTGAGTTTTTTTTTAAATTTTCAAAGAAACAATACAATAATTTTGTTTAATCTTGGAATGCTATCTGCATGGATGGATATAAATCCATCACTTTTATTTGGAACATTTTTTTTCCATTAAAAATCATTTTAGTGTGATATGTCTATAGATTTTCGGGTATTGGTCAATGAAAAAAATTTCTAGTTAAAGGTAAACGTTTCGATTGTATTTCATAATCTTCCTCAGTACCTGTATACAACAACAAAATCAAGACAATAAATATAAAAAATATTACATGAAAATAAAAGCTGAAAAATAGAAATACTAAGTGTGTTAAGATAATAACCTACCAAAACTAAGATGTTTTCATCAAATGTTATTGTTGCATTTTTATAATTACGAGGCAGTCCAGAAAGTAAGTGTACTGAGGCTCTTACGGCCGGAGGAATTTTGTTTTCGACATGTTGGCTACACTGTCGTGTAGCCTGATTCCTCCCCTCCGCAACGAGACCGGTTCGAGATCAGTACGTTGAGAACTGTCGACGCGACAATATGTTTCGTGAAAAATGTCAATCCAATCTCCCGCCAAGTGTGAAATATTCAAGGTTGGGCAAGAGTTTTTGAGACGCTACAAACTCCATGAAGATGAATTTCTCCGCTCCATCATCACTGGAGATGAAACTTGGGTTGCACACAACACAACTGAAACCAAAAGGCATTCTCAACAGTGGCGTCACACCTCTTCAACCTCCGCCAAAAAGTTCAAAATCACAATTTCAGCCAAGAAAATCATGGCATCCGTGTTTTGGGACTGTCAAGGCATAATTTTAATTGAATATATGCCTCAAGGGGAGACCATCAACTCTGCAAGATACTGTGAGACCCTAAAAAAATTGCGGAGGGCGATTCAGAACAAAAGGAGAGGCATGCTGACAAAGGGAGTCTGCCTGCTGCACGACAATGCCAGACCACACACTGCTTGCCTCGTTTAAATGGGATGTCCTGAACCATTCCGCGCATTCCCCTGACCTCTAGCACCTTCAGATTACTATCTCTTTACCTCCCTGAAGCTGCACATGGGTGGAAAAAGGTTTTCAACTGACAAGGAGGTGAAGGGGGAGGTGGAGAAGTGGACGAAGGGGTTGGCGGGAAACTACTTTGAGGAAGGCATCAAAAAATTAATACCCCGGTTCGCCACCTGCATTGAGAGGAATGGTGACTATGTCGAAAAATAGCTTACATATGTACTAATGTAACCAGGTAATTTTTTTGTTCAAATAAAAATTTTGTAACCTACAAAAATTCAGTACAGTTACTGGACATGCCTCGTATATAAAATATATTCTATTATTTTAATATTAAATAAACTATTATTTCTAAAGAACTAAAAAAGTTCAACCTCTGCTGACTAAAAATATATCACCTAAAAATCATTGACCAATACCCGAAAATCTATAGACATATTGCAACATTGACTGGTCGAGAACATTTTTCATTCATTTTAGAGTGTTTTGACGAAATCTTTACCTTAACATTTTAAATATTATTTATGGTAGGGATTAGCTAAGAGGTTAGTATACTGGACTAGGAACGCGAAGATCCCGGGTTCGAATCCAGCCTTGCTACCCTTAGATTTTATCTTCCTAGGAGCCTTTTATAGCTCACTATCCGGTGATGGACAGTGTTGTCTGTATCGAGAGGTCACTGTCCGGAGGCCTGCAGTACACTGAAAAAGAAGCCCCGGGCCCAAATAAACCATAGATGTTGATACGCCTTTAATTAAAAAAAAAAAAAAATATTAGGTTTGTGTAATGTTTTGGTGCTATCTTCTCGATTTCAGTGTAAATATATTCTGTATCTACCTGCTAAAGTTTCTAATCAACTTGTATCCCATCACTCCTATATTTATTTTACAGCAACTCAATATAAAATTTCCAATTATAATTTGTCAATCTTCATTATGAACTGAGTAAGAAAAAGTCGTGTAAGTGTTTCATACCAGATTTTTTATGGAGTCGTAAATTTAAAGAAAAAAATGAGTTAAGCTCTGAGATCTGTATGACCTTTTAAAAAAATTCGATTCGATTCTGGGTCACGAAGAGATGTTGTAGCATAGAAAGAATGCGAAAAAAAAAATGATCAAGTGCCACAACAAGAGATATAAGATATACTGAGGAAGATGACAACGTTTGTGATGGTCGAATATTGAGAAGAATGATCTGAAAGGTGAGCAGATGAAAGTGGGCAAAAAATCGGAGAAAAGCAATTGTGTAATTGATCTGCTACCAAATGAAGGTTAGGGCCAACAGAATAAGAAAACATTTTTGTCCATTTATTTCAAAGTTTTGCAATGATTACAATTGCTCAAACATTTCTAACTAGTCATTGTGTAATATATGTTTTAACTCAATCAATCAATAAAGATATGAAAAACAATTTTTTTTTTTTACAGTAACTTAACACTTGACAACTTAACACTTAACAACTTTACAATAACTAATAACTTGAAATTACAGATGAAATAATATATTATTGTAAAATGTAATAGTTGAGAAACATATTGCAATTGTCCTGAATCAATTTATTAATATATAACTTTTTTTATTTTCTTAATTTGGTTTAATTAAATGTAAAAGATAGTTGTTTAGTAGTCAGTAAATATTGGTTAAACTATGTATCGTAACATGAGTTGAACCACTAATTAAAGTAGAGCAAGGCCTTTCTTGAAAACGAAACTTCACGCCAATACACAGCTTGTCTACATTTTTAGTTCCAATTGTAATTTAAGTTCTAAAAATGATATTTCTAAATTGCGGAAATGTTGACATTGTTTCATATATTCACATACTTTTACATCTCAGAAGCTAAACAAGAAAGATTTAATACTATCAAGATTAATGCGGATAAGAATCTCAAAAATTAATCTTTAAATATTTAATCTTAACTTCCATGAAGTTTGTGAAGGTGACAAGATTCTACAGAAAATATGCAATTATTTCGCATTATATTTCGTCTTTAATTAAAAGTAAACAACTTTTATCACAATTTAAAAATGTTTTGCCAAAAAAAGTCATTTCTGGAATACTTCTTTGCAGTCCTAGAATTTCAACATTCTATTTTCTAATTTAATCTATTTTTTTTTTTCTGGTCATGATTACAAAGACCATTCGACCATATTCTCCTATTTACTTGATGCTTTTACATGTTCTTCATTTCTTCATTTATATGTGTTCAGCACTCAGTATTATTTTAATAAATCACTTTTTTCTCACCTTATTATTTAAACTTTACATTTTATACACAGCTAGGATACTCTACTAAACTTTGTAGAACCTCTGGAGGGTCTAAAAATATTATATTTTCATAATTGAATAGGTTTGTGAGAGATACGGCGTAATTTTATGGCATTATTCTGTTCTTTCTCGTACGAATTTAGCGCAGCTCATTATCACATGCTGGAAATCTTCTATGTGTTGACACAGATTACAATAAGGAGAGTGTGTAAGACCTATTCTCAATAGATTGACCTGATCTCAATCTATTCATTGTGACTACAACAATTCTGTTCAAATTTAAATGTTTAAACAAAATGTTTTTTTGAGATTCTAGTGGGAGAACGAAATGGAAAAAATAATAGTTTTGGAAAATAGTTTAGTAAAATCATTTTGTGAAAATTAGCTAGTTCAAATAGTGTAGTTTAGTGATGAGGATAGAGCCAGGTACTATAATCTAGGTCAATGCAAACCAAGGGATAAAAGGCAAGAAACATTAGCGTAAAACAATAAAACTTCCTCCAGAGGCATACCAGCATTATTTGAAAGGATTTGAACTATGAAGAGAAGACATTCCTTCAAGACAGTCTGCATTCTGCTTTCAAACAAGACAGTCTAAATCAGACTTTCAAGCAGAACACTTGTTTTTCGCTCTCTTAGAATCAGTGGCAGTTTAAGTTGAAACATAAGAATTTTGCACTTAGTCTAGATAAATAATTGATTTATACATAATCGCTGTGATATTATAAAGTAACTTAATTTCACTTAGGGAATATATCTATTTTAAAAACAGTGTGATCTCTTGATTATTTCTGATACTTCTCTCTTAAACATATATACTTACAGGCCCTTTACAAAACCGCTCGTGCTACACACTACCTGCTGGTGTGCTCCATTACTCTACAACACATCACACCAATAACATTTCAAGATCTTACTTATGACAGATTTATATCTTCCCTTAAATGAAGTTTCACATGTTTTTTTGCCAGTCTTCCACTATTTTCAGAGTTAAATTTAATTTATTTAAAATAATTTAATTCGAATAATAAAAAAATTAAGTTTATTATAAATGATTCGTCTAAGTTAAATAAAATATTCCAATCATTTCGAAATTATTTTACATTATTGTACATTCAAGTAAAAGAAAAATAATAAAAAATCTGAGTGAGATGAGAAACTGTTGAACTGTTTGGGAGAAAAGGCAAGGTTTTGAAATGTCGTTTTGAAATATAAAATTATTATATATATATATATATATATATATATATATATAAAAAATATCGGGGTAAAAACGTAAGAAGGAAAGTGATCGGCCACAATAGAGAAAGGTAGTTTGAAATGTTCGTTTGTTGTGTACTGTCCTGAAAGAGATGGGCGTGAGAAAGTGAGATGAGAGGCGAGTGAATTGGAACACTGTTGACAGGCAGTTTGAAAATCTACGTTTGATGTGGAGGATGACCTGGAAAAAGGTCGGGGTGAGCAGATGGGAAGCAAGGGAACGCGACTATATGTGATATGTAGCTTGAGATGTTCATTTACTAGGCTGTAGGAAACATCGAAAGGCTTCTGAAAGATAATATAATATGTTAATTGTATGCTTTATGTAATCCTAAATTAAGGGTTTTGATAATTTCAATATATTAACACTCTATTTTAAAAATCGGCACACTATTAGAAAAAAAAAAAATATCCAACAAATATTTTGTAAATACTAAAAAAATATATAGATATATATGTATATTTACAATTTCGTAAACATATAAATAATTATATTGTTACATGACTACTTTCAATAAAGACTGCTTAATTCAAGGTAACCAAGTTTTACTGGCAAAATTGTTAATGGTTTAAAACAGGCGACGTTTTAAATAAACTAGATTTGTTTAATATTACAAAAGTACAACCCACACACAGTCAGCTGCTACGAATACTAGGCTACTTAGATATTTACCGCCTTTATTAATAAAATAGGAGTACAAACAGTTTATATGAGAAGGGCATAAATGTTCTTATCTCAGTATATTTTTTTTTTTTTTGGGGCGCATCGACAGCTTTGGTTATTAGCGCCTTCAGTATATTGTAGTTCCAAAATAATCTCTGAATTATTTTAATAATGCGTGTCAAATTTGGTTAAATCATTTTTTTTTTTTAATAACTACGTTTATGAATTCATGAGCTTAATTCATGAGCTACTATTTTAGAAATTTGTGACAAAAAATACCTTGTTGCATTTCTTAATTGAATCTGGACGTTTCGAATTTAGATAGTTAAAAAATAATTTTTAAGTTATTTTCTTAAAATAAATGGGCAATAAAATATAAGCTGTACAACATACAACATTTCTTGACGAAACTATTAAAAATGATAAACTATGAAAAGTATTTAAAAAATCTTATCTTATATAAAGTATTCAATAGGTAATATGATTTACCTTATAATTATCATACCCCATAATTAGGGACTTAAGGAGGAAATGTTTTTAGATACAAGACTTTATTTACAAAGAATGTTATTTGTGATATAAAAGTATCAATAGGAATAATTGTTGATATAAAAATACCATAAAGGAGATAATTAATACAAGATAAAAATATCAAGTTCACTTACACTGAAAAATATAAATAATATATATTTTTAAATGGAAACAGTTCAAGGACAGGTCATTCAAGCCAGACGTATTTTATGGTAATTTCTTATAATTTGCCAAGCCACAAAAACTTACCGTGGTCTGTGGTATTCTTTTTTTATGAAAAGAAGCTTAAACAGAATGTATTTTTCCAATTAGTATTTCCCGTGTTAAATATCATTTTATATTAAATATTAAAGCAGTAATGGCAACGTGAATTTGTAAGAGCAATTTCAATTTGCTCAGCGAAATAGTTGCTTTAGCCAAGTACTTCTCAGTCTAGGAATAGTTTATTATGCAGTGTAGAATATAGATTATTACAGTACCTGTAAGTTGGCAGTGCAATCATTGATATCAATGAGCAAGACCGCTGCAACTCAGGAATGCAAGGGTTCGCCGGGCGGCAGATATTTTTTGTGAGATCGCAAATCTTTTGGGAATGCAGGGTAATTAATGAATATTAAGTCAAAAAAATTATAACCAGATTATTAATTTTCTCCTTCAAGTTAGATTGAGTATTAGTTGTCAGCGATTGTTATTTGCTATTTGTTTACATCATTACTTGGCCCCGCGCCTCTCGTAAAGATATTTGTAACTGCGATTATATCGAATATAGAAATTTTGGCTGTTAGTATTGGCTAACATCTTGATAGATTTTTGACTATGTGCACATCCTTCTAAAGAGGAATAGGCAAACCTTTTCTTTGCGAGTGGTTCTCCTGCGTCCGCGTCGCCGGGGCCGGTAACCAGAAGTTTTGTTTTTTAATTTCTGGGCCGAAGGGAGAAATCACTTATCACTCACAGAGGTATCGGAGGCACCAACCCGCTCTTTTTAGAGCGAGGGCAAAGCCTTTTAGGCCTAGCTCACTGTATATATTGTAAATAGCCATTTATTTATTTATTTACTTATTTATTTATTTATCTGTTATATGAGTGCTATCGTTATTTATATATAAATTTATGTTTGTACATATTTACTTGTCGTTCGTCATTAGCGTTATTGAAGTCTAAATTGTTACCCGGAGTAGATGCAGAATGGATGGCTGCATAGACAAAATAAATCATAGAAGTTGGACAGTCGGTATGGGTGATGAGAACTGGCGGACCGGTTCAGGAAGCCGTTGTTGTTTCTCTCATGTCCATTAGCAGCGGGGTCAACATCAGTGAAGGCAACCAGTTAGTGAAAGCAGAGTGGGAAGATGAAACTGGTAGAACGCTCGGCAAGGTCGTTTCTGTTAGTGACGTTTTTCCTCGGAAGCCTCATGCAAAGCCGGAACGTGTTAATGGACAAGGAACCAGCGATGAGATACGAGAAAGTGCGGAATCTCAGGCAAATGAGGAATTAGAAACCATTAGTACGGTGCAAGCGGCCCAAAATGGATGTGACATTTGCAAAATGACATTTAAAAGTAAAAGAGGACTGCTTCTTCACTGTTCTAAGAAGCACCCTTTGGAGGCGAACAATATCAAGCTACAATCCATCCTAAAGAGCAAGGCGCAATCTAGTGAAGGGGAACGATGTAGTAAACAAGGTATCAAAGGTAAGGTGGACCTTTGGGGTTCCAAGTTCAAGGATCTCCTGAATCGCATGGACTTTAATTTGGAAGAAATTGACGAGGCAATCTCTGATTTTCTTGCCTTTCTTCGGGATGTCAATGCTGATTTACCGGGCCCACAGCACCCTGCCATTCGCTTTTACAGGTTGAGAAAGGCGAACAAGATAGCATCAAAATCTAGAGGTGCATGTAAGACCTCAAATCCTCAGAGGGCTAACAGGGCTGCTCGTGCGAAACGTCAAGAGCAATACCAATACGAGGTAGCTCAGTACAACTACTATAAAGGAAGAGAGGAGGAAGGAGGAAAAGAGTTGTTCAAGACATTATGAACTCTCGGGCCCCTAAGCAGTGCCCGATACATATTGATAAACTGGAAGCACATTTCAAGGCTACTTTTGAACAGCCTAACAATAGTGAGAGAGAAACTCACGAAACAGCTCTTTCCAACCCTAATATAATGACAGTGGATCTTCAAACTGTAAACAGCGCTATAAAATCTACTTCTCTCGATACCTCACCTGGCCCCGATGGCGTACTCATTCGAACTATCAAGGTTCTTGGTATTGCCCACATAATCAAAGATATTGTGCAGATTATGCTTAGGACTTCGTATGTTCCTGAACCTCTACGCAGAGGGCGCACCATTCTTATACATAAAGGAAAAGGAGTGGCTAGTAGCATATCCACTTGGAGACCCATCACTGTTTATTCCATAGTCCGTCGGATAATTGAGAAAGTTTTGGACCATGAGCTGAGGCGCCAGATTAGCTTTTATTCTTGTCAGAGAGGATTCATTAAGGATGCCATGTGAACTCCAGGATTATTAATGCTGTGCTTAAGGATGCCAAATGTAAGAAGAATGACTGCACGGTAGCTTTTCTCGATGTCACTGGAGCTTTTGATATTGTAGGTCATGCGCACATAGTCAGGTCCCTGGAAGCTCGAGGAGTCTCTTTGGACCTCACCAAGTTGATCTCTTCGCTGTTAGGAAACAATAGGGTTACAATAGCTGTTGGAACGCATTGAACCGAACCAATTTCGGTGAAGAGGGGAGTTCCACAAGGCGGGCCATTATCTTCTAGCCTCTTCAATCTATCTGTTGACCATCTCTATCATGAGATCTACGATCCTGATTTCTCAAATCAGTATGGGTATAGGTTGAGCGCTGCTCACGATAACGCCATACTGACGGGATTTGCGGACGATCAAGCGGTGACAGCTTGTAACTCTGAAGCGGCAGATAGAACCATCATGTGTGTCAATAGAATATTTACGGAGATTGACTTAGCAGTTAACCCTCAGAAGAGCACATCTATAGTAATCAACGGAGGAAAGCTTCACGAATCCAGCCTGGTTCTCGAGAACGGGAATGTAATAGAATCTATTGGCGAAGGAGAAGTAATAAAATATCTTGGGTGCAGCTACAAAGAAGAGTTAACGCGTGATGAGGATGCTATAACTCGACTCACCGACAACATGAATAAATTGACCACTTCAAACCTTCTAAAGCCGGAGCAGAAATTGAATATTATAAATTAGTACGTTTTTCCAGCTCTCTCCTATCCTTTTCAATGTGCACCGCTAATCAAATTGCCAACTACCCTCTTGGAGGGTGTTGACACAATAATTCGAAGGAGTGTAAAGGCGATGTTGGGACTCCTGGCTAGCTCTTCGGCTGCTATGTTTTATGCTCCTCGACGTTTTCGTGGCCTGGGACTCTGCGGTCAGTGGGAAGCTCCCTTACAGCATCTTTCAATTGCACACCGGCTAGCCACGGTGGGTGATGCTATGTTCCAGGCTACTTTTAATTATGCTGAAGAAGTTAGGGAATGTGTGACAAGGCTCGACGTGGTGTAGTTCACACCAGAAGATCTTCGTAGTGTGAGAAACATAAGAAAGTCTCTTAGAGAGGAGGCTTTCAACGAATGGGCGAGCTGCAAGTGGCAGGGTATAGGTGTCCTGCACTACAAGGAAGAACCGAAAGCCAATAGTTTCATAAATGGCAAGCTGATGCTTACGGCTCAGAGTGGTCGAATGCCCTTAAGCTTAATATAAATTATGCCCCCCTGCGAGGAGTACCTGGAGTTGGCCGGAATAGTCTAGGAGATGTTGGGACCTCTGCCGCAGATGCGGCCGGCAAACAGAAACCCTAGCCCATGTTTTGAGCAGTTGTCCATACAACATGCTTTTAGTCACACGCCGCCACCACAATGTGAAACACTGGATCTCCAATAAGTTGAGAGAAATAGGGTACGTTTGTCATGAGGAAGTATACTGCGTCGATACCGATGGGTCAACACGTTATGCTGACATAGTAGCTTTCCTGAAAAGAAGTAAAGAGGCACTTATTGTTGACCCTACGATAAGGTTTGAGACGAACGACCCAAAGCAGGCGGAGAAAGTGAATCAAGAGAAGAAGGGAATATATGATAAATGTATTCCCTTCCTTAAAGAAAATTTCCGCAAGAATATCGAGCGGCAGTATTCTGTTGTAGGATTGTGGTTTGGAACTCGGGGAACAATCCCCAAAGAAACTGTTGACTTCTTCAGGAAGCTGGGCGTCCTTCCACTTGCTTCCACAATCTTGCGGAGTTGATCATAATCGACTCTTTGGGCATAGTCCACTATCACATATACGGTGCTTAGCTCTTACCAGCATAATCTCTTACCTAAACTAACGACCAAGACTGTTTTGTCTTATTTTTATTTTACTGTTTTCTTACTGTTTATGTGTTTATATTTATTCAAATTATCTATATTTTGACTTAGACATTTTTGTCATAATATTTTTTCACCTTGACGCTAAATTCGTTATTACTTTTATTGGGTTACATATACTACTTTTTTTGTTATTTAATGCTGACAATTTCCTAATGTTAAGTGGAGGATCTGTTGTTACTTTTATATTGTGCCCTCTTTTGAGGTTTAAGTTCATATCTTTGACTGATTATGTACGCTGTGTTCGAGCAAGCCAATATAGTTGGCCAGCACCACTTGTATTGTTTATTTCAATGAAGTGTTTCTCTCTGCACAGAAGTATAAGCTATTTATTTATTGAAAAACTTAAAGGAATATATTAGACTTTTTTTGTGTGTAATAAATAGACCTTCTGCTCAAGTTTTAATCCTATCATTTGTAGTATTAAAGGTTTTAATAAACGAAGTTCTTCAATTCACGCAAAGTTCAATTAAACGTTCCTCGACTTCATTATGTGATTTTTATTTTTTCTTACTCCTAAGTAAGAGGAAGTATTGGGTTCGTGTCGAATTTTCGAAATTAAATTTTAACCGAAAAATATCCGTTTTGAAGGGGGGTCTCTGAGTCCAAAAAAGTGGTTTTTAGAAAGTGATCTATGTGTGTATGTGTGTATGGTAGCATCTTTTTAAAAATACGAAAACTCCAAGGAAACTTGGTTCTAGATAGTATCACCGCATTTTACAACCTCCTTTAAGGTACTAACATCGTATTAGGCATGAAAGTATCGGGCAAATTCCACAAATCGGAAGTACGACTTTATTGATTTTTTTTTTTTTTAGTTTTTCACATTTTTTTCAACAACTTTAAACTTCAAACACTAAGTATAAACCTAAATAATAATTCATTTTTTATTTAGAATAATTTTCCCGGTAAAATGTATGGTCGGTCCTGCCACCTATATATAATATTGATTTATTTTACAAGAGTTAGAATTTCAATTTTTGAATAAAAAGTCGGTTAACCGGAAGTACAGCTTTACAGAATAGGCTTCTGAATATTTTGGATTTTCTTGAAAACGGCTATAAAGATTGCCTTTAAACTTGGAATGCTAACTGCACAGATATAAGCCAAATTCTATCCATTTATTTGTAACATTTTTCTGAAAAAAATCATATTAGGGTGTTTCGGGAATCTATGCCATAACATACTGAATGTAAGTTGATTAGTGTTATTTTCTGGGCTATCTGCATTCTGTTTCTATTTGTCAAGGGTATTAATCAATGTTGTTGTGCTATTTCCTCTTCTTCCTGACAAAACCTACCCAGGTTATCCGTTGTCATTCCTATGCGGTGCATGTAATTATTAAGTCTACAATTACCTGTGAGGAGGCCAACTGCTATCCTTAGGGCCGCCCGGCCTTTTGGAGTAATTCTGCAGTTAGCCTGGTCAAAATACCTAAGTTCATCTAGACCTGTTTATTAAGACCCATGGGTGAATATGAGAAATTGGTCGAAGATTACAAAATAAAGCAGGCGCTGAATTTGATGTGTGTTGGATATAATTTTATTTATTTATTTATTTATTTTTTTTGATAGAGAGGATTTGAAAGAAAATTGGTATAAAATGAAGAACAGTTCAGTAAAGTCACATTTGTTTTCAGTATTAATCGCGAACTACTAAAAACTGTTCATAACGTCAGACTTCCGGTTAACGGATTATCATGAAATATAAAAGATATTTAAAAGTGTAATTTGTAAATTTTGGTTACTTTTTTTTTGAATGAAAATTAGTTTGTTAGATGCGGCTTTTAATTTTGGCCCCTTTTATTAAACTCTCACCCGGACGGTGTAAATGTTCGCAGCGCCAGAATAGTACGTGTAAGTGTTAAGAGACAAGAAGGGAGTCAAAAACCACAAATTTTAGTATTCTTAACTGCATCGCCTAAAGATAATTTAAATTCTGTGCTGCTTCCCATAGTTCTATGTCGCATACTTTTAACAGTTCAGTAATCTCTTAAATAGTCTTAAAAAATAAGTAATTGTCCCTCAATGAAAGTACTGTTCGTTAAATGACTGCAAAAAAATCTTCCCAATTAGCACTCATTTCAGTCTTTGCTATACATGATCTCTTTCTATAAACCAGCTCAACGACCCTTGATATCATAGATGGTTAGAGAGTCTTGTCCTCATGCTTAGTAGCTAGTGCAGTAGCCTTTGGTGCGAGAATTCAGGGTTTGATTCCCGTGAGGGCAAAAGTCGGTGTTGACCCAGCAACATGAAAAAAGTGGGAAGCTACAGCTAGTAGTGCCCTAGGTAGCGAAGGCTGGAACTAAACGCTGAGGATATCACGACGTGTTGTACAGACGTACAGACGCCCCCCATACAAATCGCCGTCTGGCAAGCCTTGGCACTTCATGGGCTGCTACGCCATAGGTTTTTTTTTTTTTTTTT
>JAAEAF010011972.1:0-14514 GCA_011037195.1 Triatoma infestans | reverse complement strand
AAAGAAGGGAAGGTGATCCTTTCCTCAAAACAAGTCATTTTATTAAATTTAGGTTCACCCGTTGTTATAAAATTGAAGACAAGTTAGTACAAATGAATGAATGAATATTTTATTGTTTAAAGAGTACATGGACTCATAGCAATGAGTTGACATGGCGTATTTACAATAAAATAATGCATACTTTGAAAACAAATGTGAGATAATTTTATAACAAAATATACAGTAATAAATTCTTCATGAATTGACATTAAAATACTGATATTAATGTGAATTAATAATGAATGAAATAAAAATAAAATAAAAAAATTCTTTGAAAATAATAATTAGTATAAAAAGGATAAGAGGAATTTATGTGTTGTTAAACATAATAATGAATTTGATAAATAATAAAATTTAAAGCTTTACATAAATGGCCAAAAATAAAAATAAATAAAAATCATATTAATCTTTCCCTTGCGAAAAATGAAAATAAACAAAATAGAAAATAATTTAATAAATAGAACGGAGTATTTCTTGTAGAACAGAAAACTTCTCATAAAGGAGCAAAACTGTTTGTATTGAACTCAGCTAAATGATAAGGCAGGCAAGTAGGTACATATAGTTAATCAAAGTAAATTAGCTTTAATCTAACAATAATTTCCTGAGTTTTAGGCTTTTTGTTATGAAGAAATAAATATTATTTAATTTATTAATATTATTTTCAACTGAAAATAATTCCAAAATTTTCTCTCTGTCTGAACCCTGGCTGGGCAATGTATCGTTCAATATAGGTTTCTCTAAAGGAAGAGAGGATTGGACAAGACAGTAAAGTGTGTAATAGAGTATCCTTGACTGCTCCTACACAGAGGGCAGACAAATTCCTCTTGGAAAATTATTATACAATTCCTATGATACATCCGAACACGACGTTTTCCAGACAGTCTCAGCTGAGCCAATATTCATTTTGTTACTAAGATATTTTTGGGGGTTCCCAAAGGAGCAGATATCCCTATAAAAAATATTAAAATTACTATTAATAGCAGAAGCAATACCCTTAGGAGACCAAATGGTTTAAATATTTTTGTAACAAACTATCATAGTTTTCTTTCACTAGATAAGGGGTCTTGTGCAGTCCAAATTTCTTCTGAACCAATAACTAAAAGATATTTTCTTAGTTCTAATACCCAAATTAAAAGGCAAGTTAAATGTATCGGCGAGTTCCACAAGGCGATTATAACAAATCTTTGGTAGATATTTCCTCTGGCATATTCAATATAGAAATCCACCAGTTCACCATTCTTTTAAAAATCTTATATTTTATATGTACTTGACCTGTCTCTAATCTGACTAAGTAATTGGAGGGTATTGATTGGAAGATGGAGAAGAGTTTTATAAAAAGAGAGTTCTCCTTTTTTTTTATTATATCTGCGTATGGAGGGCCCCATATTTCAGACAAGTATAGGAGTGTGCTCTCAGATATTACCTGGAATAATTTAGTCTTTGTGTCCCACACATCGGATTTACAATTGGCTAGAATTTTCAAAACAGCCGAATGAACTAGGTAATTACACATTTTGATTGGAAGTGTTTACTAGCGACGGCGAATTTACCGGAACTAGAAAAAGGGACTCCTTAAATAATTGAATGTTTTAATGAATTGGAGTATTGAATTATTATATGTTAGCTTATTTATTTTCCCTGGTCTGCCACGACAAGTTAGTACAAATCATAAGTTTGAAAAAAAATTTGTCCATTATAACTTTATAAACTGCAATAAGAAAAAGTCATGTAAGTGTTTCATACCATAGTTTGTATTCGTTTGTTTGAGGGCTTGACTTGAGGTGATTAAAAGTTGTCAAGGCTGCTCTAATGATGTTACTTAAGTACTAACTAGGTTATCACGTTTAATAATGCCGTGTAGAATTTAAGTACAACAGGATATTATTTAGAAAAAAAAAAAATCTGGATGAATCTCTCATATTACTTTCTCATACTGCAGTCCTTGCAATTCTACAAAATTAAATTATGGTTAGGATTTCTGTTCTATATGTTTAGTGGTTCTTATTACTTGTAATTAGTGGAACCATATATGATACTGTTGATGAATAGAGACTAATCAAATAGGTAACTCACAAAACCCTAAAATCAATTTTTTCGCTAAAAAAAAGAAGGAGACAAATATATATATCGAATTTCCAGTGCAGTAATCATCTCAGAGTTACGAGAAGAGTAGTATTCTTCGAGCAGTGATGATCGTATGCATACAAAACACACACAATTAGAGAGAAACAGACAATGATCTGGGTTATTTCCGTCCTTCGATGTGAGCGCGCGCTTTTGTGTGTGTATGTATGTTTGTGTGCGTACAAAATATCGCAAAAACGAAAATTCGCGAGAAGATCAAACTTGATATTCCATTAGGAAACTAAGATCCAGTCAGAATTGGAAGTGCAGCCAGCCATTTTTCAAAGTTCGCATTCCATGTCTAATGTCTATCACTTTCAGCTAAAACATTTTTCTAGGGAAACTGATTGTTTTAGAGGGAGTTCTGAGGATAAAGGAACGTAAGTTTTTCTTGTAAATTGCTTATCAGTAGCATGTATCTATGCTACTAATATCTGTAATATGATATTAATGTACATTAAATGATACTTATTAATTACTTTCTCTTACTCCTAATAAGAGGAAGTACTATAATCATGTCAAATTTTCGATATTGAGTTTTCACCGGAAATATCTGTTTTGAGGTCCCCTGAGTCCAAAAAAGTGGTTCTTAGCAAATGGTCTGTATGTGTGTGTATGTGAACAGCATAGCTCAAAAACGAAAAACCATAGAAAGCTGAAACTTGATATTCCGTTTAGGTATCACCATGCTTTCTGACTGTGCGTTATCTGTCAAAATTCCTCAACCGGAAGTACCACTTTACTAGTTGTTTTTTTTTTACTTTTTTGCGTTTTTCTCAAAAATCGCTCCAACGATTTTCTTTAAACATCATACATCAACTACATATACAAGGGGCTACAACTTTTATTTGAAATATTTCTCTGGGAAAATTCATTTAAGGGCACTTCTGGGGGAGGGGTGGGGTTAGGTTAACCTCTAAAGTGCTATTTCCGTTTATTACACCATTCGGTCATTTAAATAATGTTAATTAGAATTAAATATATTGTTGAAATTCCTAGTTTGAGGAAAATCGGATAACCGGAAGTGTTTTTCTTTTAACATTTTACTAAATGATTTTTTCACTTTTTTCGCGATTTTCTCAAAAATGGCCACGACGATTTTCTTGAAACTACACATATAAACTAAACATACAATGATCTACAACTTTTATAAAAAGACATTTCTCTGGAAAAATTCATTTAAGGGCGCTTTTAGGAGAGGGGTAGGGTTACAGCTTCCTCTAAAGTGGTATCATACTTGATTATACAACTCTATCATCCAAATGAAATTAATTAGAAATAAATAGATGGCCAAAATTCCGAGTTTGAAGGAAATCAGTAAACCGGAAGTGCGCTTTTACTGAATAGTTTTTTTTCAGTTTTCGACAAATTTCATTAAATTTGGTGCACAAACTATAAAATTTGTCAATTAAATTTGAGAACTGGAGAGTAAGAGCAAGTTGTGTGAGTGTTTCACACCAGATTTTTTTTTTTTTTTTTTATTAAATGTGCCTCAATATAGAAATGTGAAACCACATGATACGACACCACATATTACTTTATAGCTAGCTCTAAGTCACACTGTCCCCCCCCCTAAACTCCTACAATGAATTTTCCTAGTAAATAGTTTCAAATAAAACGTACGGGTAATAAAAGCGTACAAAGTTTAAAGAAAATCATTTTAAATGGGAATAAATCTACATCTAAAAAAAAAAAAAAAAAAAAAACAGATCGAACATTAAATTTAAAAATTACTGAGATTATTCGTTTTTGAATTATGCCCCAAATACATGCATACACTCATTGCTAAAAACTATTTCTTTGCCGGGGGGGGGGGGCTCAATTATATATTTATGGAGAAAACTCAATTTCCAAATTATGACATAATCGCCAATCTAATTTTTTCCCCCAAAAAATGTCTAGTAACTGCTATATCTTGGAATAGATTTTAAAAGAGTTTAAAAAAATAAATAAATAAATAAATAGAAAAGACTCTTTCCTTTGAAAGTTTGATTTATTTATTTATTTTAAACCTATTACTCCCAATAATAGATATTATGTCAATATTACGTTGATTTGTTCAGTTTTATTATAAAATAAATTTTTATAAGAGAAAAACAATAATTAAACAATTAAATAAATGATTTTTTTATTCAGTTATAATTAAAACATATTCATGTTTCAAACTTTTTAGTTTTAATTAAAATTGGATTTTTAATAATAATAATAATACTTCCTCCCAAAGGACATTACCCAATTCTCTGTGTTGGTGGTGATGTTTTAGAATATTAATCTTGCCGGAATTTGTTATGTTGTTTGCATGGGTGGGCAGAAATTGTTCCCGAACTAAAATGATATAAGGAAATAACACAAGGAAAACGGACACACAAAAAAAACCGGATCAGCATCAGAAAATCAAAATGAGTTAACCCGCGACTTACTACATTTAGGAATGTTAAGTTATCGGGGGAAGTTATGGAGGTATGTGAGGCGCGTAAAGTGATATTTAAAAAAAAAAAAAAAAAATCATTAACTGTTTAAAGCTTTACTGGACCCACAATAACCTAAAAGTGTGTATTATGTAGTGTGTGTAAGAAGATCACAATGAAGTCCATTCAATAATTATCTTGAGATCAAGTATATAATAAAATGCAACTGACCGATCAACGGACAGTATTTTCTGGACTCTTTGATGTAATGCATACATAATCAAACTAAACTTGAAAATTTTAAGATGTACCAAAAATGCACCATCGAAGTAATTGAAACGCAATTATATCATTTGAGATTAAGTTTAAAAAAAAAAAAAATAATAATTTCAGAAGCCTTGGAAAAATATCCTTTTTTTTTATATAGAATCGGAAGTATAATAATCTAAATCTAAATATATTATGATAAAATAACTTCGATGACTTCCGTTAAAAAAAAATCCTCAAGAGTTTTGTCACTATTTTTTTACTTAAAGTAATGCCAGAATATTTAAGTCCGTAATGGCCAGAAACCATATTTTACTTATTTTATTGCAAAAAAAACAAAACAAAAAACAAAAAAAAAAACAGAAATAAATAAACTGAACTTTTTACAAAATAAATTTATTAAAAAAAGCTTCACGGAAATATCCGGCAGATGGTAATAGTGTTGCAGAGACCGGGAATAATTATTGTCTATATGGGAAATTAAATACAATTTTAATGAAAATAACTTAAGAAAAATTTAAATAGTGAAGGAATTTAAAGTATGTAAATTTAATTTTTTTTTTTGCTTTTGTAAATAAGGAAAGAGCCGACATCAGAGCAGCTAACTAAAGCAAAGTGAGTGAACTTTGGCATCTAACTTTGAGAGTTTAATAAAAAGTAGATGCTTCAAAATTTACCATAGAAATTATTGAGAATAATGTCTTGTATTAAAAATTGAGCATCTTCCTTCAAAAAAAAAAAAAGTTCAGTTTGAACAGAAATAATGACGGATTAATTTTAATAAAAACAGTTATTTTAAATGATATTAAAACATTTTAATAATGTATGAATAGGTATTTTGCGAAATGAATAAAAAATAATATAAAATTTGTACTTACAATTTAAGTATGAAGTGGATGAATATAATCAATCAAACAATAGAACTAATAAAAACAAAACAACTTGATGCACTTAAAAGATATAAAAACAAATGAAGGGGGAAAAAAAAACAAAATTTGAACTACAATAAAAGAAAAAAAAAAAAGGAAATTATTATTGAAGTATATTGGTAGGATGAGGAGCGTTTGAACAGTGTTGCACACACGAGGTCCGAACTAGAACTGGCTGGCTGTTAGTAATGTCGGAGTGGTGGCCAACGGCAAGACACGGCCGACTGTGCGGCGCAGCAGGCAACTTGGACTGTGGAATGTTTTGCTTACATGCTATAAATATCCAGGGAGCGAGAGAGTTAGACTGACCAAGTAAGACCGCACTCCTACAACACACACACTTCGCTTTCATATCATACTCTCTTCATTTATTTCTTCGTCGTCGTTCCTATATATTTTTTTTTTTTTATTTATTTATTTCTAAACTTACTATTCACTTTAAATATATTTAGTAATTCCATTCCATGTTGGAATACAAAAAAATTAGTGAATTCCTTATTTTGCAAATTATACAAAGTATAGGAGTATCTCTTTATTTTAACCATTTAATATGCCTTTCATTTTAATATCTAACTCGCAACATAATTAGATTTACTGATAAAATTAAGCTACTTGTCTAAATATCATTTTTGAATCGAATCTCAAGTATTGGAGAAGCCAAAAATAAAAATTTATTCACTTTTTGCATAACTCTACACCGAAAATAAAGTCATCTCCTACATTTATTTAGTGCTAAGCAACGTTGGCTGGACTATAATGTTCAAATTCGCAAAAGAAAACACTCAAAACATACATTCTTACTATGAAAAATATGTATGTCTCTTAATTCTGTTTGTGGAAACCTCAAAGATGGGTTAAAGATGGATTCTTGTTTATCAGTTCTTATAGTGGGAACAGCTACTTCTATTCTGATCGCAACAACCATGACGTCACATAGTGGAGTGAAGGATCTGGAAGACTGGCAAGGGGCAAGTAAACGCGTCTTAACTGAGAAGCGCGCCTGGCCAAATATTTTTAGTTTTATAAAAAATATCTTTTTCAAAGTAAACAAAATGAAATTCCTCAGAGACAGCTGTGATGGATGCAAGAAACTTGAAATAATATTAAATTTTAAATAAACCTAAATTATCAAAATATGTTGCAAAGGACCAGCCAGGTATAAAGTCCTGTTACTCGTACGGTTCAAGAACAATTATGGCATTGTACTGTACTACCCCTTCTTCTCACAGGGGAGGAATTGAAACAAAGAGAAGAGATATTTTAAGACAGACTCGTTCTAGCTACCAAAGTGAAAACATCAGAGCCAGTATCAAGTTTTAAGATTTATTCCAATTAATTTATAAGCATATTGTTGTTAACTTAATTTCTCTTAGAGAATATATCTTTTGAAAAACAGTGCGACTTCATTATTATTGCAAACACTTCATTCTCTTTTAAAATTACAACTTATAAGCCCTTTTCACTAAAACGCTCGTGCTACACACTACCACTACTACAAATACAACTCCACACCATTACATTACATTGGTGCCAGCTGTTTGGGATATTTCAACCAGAATCCACAAATTAAAAGTACGTACAATTTTCAATTTCATAATTAAATATCCATCAGATAATTTGATTGTTTTTTTTAAATTACTTTCTCAGCGGAAATATCTTCAATATTTCCCATTATTGAATTTTCTAGTGAATTTCATTTTAAATTTTTGTAATTGTACCACTTGTACCTCAATCCCTTTCGAATTTTGAATTTATGAGTGTACTTAATAGATCCCAAATTATAAAGATATTACGCGATAATAAACTTTCTGTTGGAGGCAATTTACTCCAATTACGTAGACGTCTTGAAAAATATAATCTTTCCCCAAGCAATTCGTTCACTGACAAAATGTATAAGATTAATGGACAAGACATGGGCATCGACGCTGCTGTAGAATATTTACTTGCGCAGCAGCAATTAGCAAATCCTCCAATTAATAATCAACCTAGTCCCTTAAGGAATTTGCAATTAATCAATAGCTTACCTACCTTCGATGGCGAAAATTCAGCCAAAGTGTCAGATTTCCTTGACCAAATTAGCCATTGTGCTAGTCTTTCTGGCTGGGACGACGCTGCTAAATTAGAAATATTAGCACTTAGGCTCTCAGGTTCTGCCAAGATATTTTACGACACCCAGAAAGCCGAATTACAAGGCCAGGGTACAATTATAACGTATCCTCTAATTTCAGAGCGACTTCTAGCCCGATTTCGTAAGGAGAAAACACCCCTAGTCCTCTTACAACAGATGACTAATATTCAGTCCCTGCCCACTGAGTCTCCTGAAACATTCGCGGATAGGATTAGACATATCCAATCCGCCATTCATTTAAAAGCTCAAGCTAACCCACTCGAGGCCTTACAAGCAATTCTAGATAAACTGGCCACTGATGCATTCTTGAAGTCACTTCCTCAACCGCTTCGTAATGAGGTGCGAACGAAGCTTCCTCAAAAATTAGATGAAGCACTTTCCTATGCCAATGCCCTAAAAGAAGTTCAGGCTTCTGAATCAAACCCCACAGTTTTCGCTGTTACTGCGAAAAATTCCAATTCTCGTACACCCCCATCTCCTTGTCGTTACTGTGGACAAATGCATTTCCACAGAGAATGCCCGCATCGTAATGAAAGTCAAAAGCCACAGTTAAAACCAACTACCACTTGTAGAGTTTTTAATGTAATAAAGAACAGACCTTGTCGCCATTGTTCCGGTCCACATTTTGACGTGGACTGCACCAACAAATTTCAATCAAAACCTCGCACTAACTTTGGCAAAATGCCTAAGAATTTTAATTTTCCTAGAAATTTTAATCACAGAGTATATAGTAATAATCGCTATAATAATAATAATAGTAGTCAATATTATAGTAACAATCATAATCCTCGAGTTAATTCAAATAATTCACGATTTAACTCTTATTCAGATAGACCCCAGTATAGTCATAATAATAATGGTTACGAAACTAGCAATCACCTCCAAAATAGGCCCACTTGCCAATATTGTTCAACATTTGGACATACAGCTCGTAATTGTTTCCAAATACAGCCCAAAACGAGTTAGCCTTCAGGCGCTTTCTCGAACACCTGGATTGACCATGGCTATCATACCTGCTTCCACCAGTTCTTAACCTAAGAACCTTAACATACCTAATTATGGCATCACGTCCCTTCATTTGCATGCGGACAATGTCAAAAATTCAAATTTTTCTGGCGAATCTATACCTTCGCAATTAAAAAGTGATTTCCAATCAATACTTGTAGAAATTTTCTTACTGGGCAATCATTAATTTGCGCACGCATCTAACACTTAAATTCAACATTCAATTGTCAACTAGTACTCAAACACACCAATTTAGTACTAATCGCTAAGTTCACTAAAATTCCTAGTAACTAAAATTTCTGTGCCACCTCGCGCACACAATACATACACAACTATACATTGAATCTCTTGAAATAATTCTCAATCTATCACACTTCTTAACTTTACATACTACACCACATGTAAATGTTATATGTAACAATAAATGTATCAGGTTTATATCTAATTAAGTTGTTGCAATAATGACATATTATTTTTGTTTCAGCACTGAAAACTATCGTACTTCGAGTCATAAAATTATTCCGGCTTTAATATTTGTAATTATTGCATTGTATATTTTAAATAATAATTGTAATTTATTTTATGTTGCAGAAATCAAGACGACCACGTGAATTTTGTTTAATATTTTTATATATTAATATTGATGTTTTTTATTGTATTGCCTAATTAATTAATTTTTTTTCAGTTCGCCTTAAAAGGAAATTAAATAATTTGTATTATTCTTGTACTTATCTGACATTTGTATTTTAATGTTATATTTTTATAATACTTAATTGTTTTCTTGTATTGTTCAAGGTTATATTCAACTCATCTAGAAAACGCAAAACAGTTGAAAGAACTCATAGCTATAGAAACGGCCGAAATACTTGCACATACCCCTCAAGCTAGCTATTTCATCTTTACCTCTTAGCTTTAATAATTTTTACACTAATATTTGTTGAAATTTAAATTTGTTTAACCTCTCTTTTACAGATCCAAGAATCTTCGTCGTCTGCACGATTGCATGAGTATGAATGTTATTGCATGCGCATGAATTTGATTGCATGAAAACTGCATGATTAACTTTAAGAAATTGAAATTAACAATAATGTATTTATGTATAACTCTGTATGATTATTTTCAGATACACAAGATTTTACCAAAGGAATTGACACTAAACTTAGGATTCCTCATGATCCTATAATCCTTACGCATCCCGCTCGCTTATTAAAATATATATATTTTTTTTATTTGTGTATTTTGTGTATTTATTTATTTATTAATTATTTTTGAAATACTTAGAGTTTTTTTTTTGTCCATATAGAGTTAATTCAAGAAAGTACATACACACCTACGTACCGACACCCTACAGTCTACATTGATCACCTAGCTACCCTTGCCAGTCACTTCTTCATCAGCAACACTCTCACTCGCCAAGCAGTGTTCGCCTATCAGCCTACCACCACAGCAACGCTCACCCACTCACGCAGCGTTCGCTCGAGTAGAATACATTCAAACACCACAGCAACGCTCACACCTTCAAGCAGCGTTTGCTCCAGAAGAAGATGACTGCACCCTACAACACACGGCCACCTTGCAGACGTTACACACACGCCTCTCGATAACTTCCAAGCCTCTACAACTCCAGATTATCTCCCAAATTTTTCGTGCCGAAAAATTTCTCCAGGAGGGGGGATAATGTAGTGGAAGAACAAAATCGAAAAATAATAGTTTAAAGTTTCTGAATATTTTATAGTATCCAAAATTGTATTTTTGTTAATATTTTATAATTATTTTAGTGCTGTGAATTTACCTTCAGAAAGTGTGTATTTTAGAACCAGGTATATTAAATCTGTCATTGCTATTAAGAAAACAAAGACACTAAATTCCGTTAGGCCAAACCTTTGTAAGAAAATTCCCCCGCGAGAGAGAGAGAGCAATTCCAAAGAATAGAGTCTCACATCAACCTTCAAACAGGACACTTCAGGAATTGCTCTCTAAATATCTGTGCCAGTTTTGCATTAATCTTGATAAATACTTAATTTCTTAAACATAATAGTGTGATATTGTAAAATACTTAAATTTACTGAAGAGACTCGTTCTAGCTACCAAAGTGAAAACATCAGTGCCAGTTTCACAATATATTTAAATAAGCTTATAATAATCAATTAACTTGTAGTTATTATTTGAAAGATTATATTTATTATATGAAAAACAGTGTGACTTCTCAATTATTACTAGACTTCATTCTCTTTTAAAATTACAAACTTATAAGCCCTTTTCACTAAAACGCTCGTGCTACACACTACCACTACTACAAATACAACTCCACACCATTACATAACACAGCCTTCTGTGATAGCCTGGTTTTTTTGCGTAGTCATCGACCGGATTCGGGCGTTCCCCACGATCATCAACGATGTTTTTGTCAAAACAGTGCGATAACAACATAGACTTGCACAAAGCAAACTTAGTTTATACATCCTGATGATGGGGGAACACTGGAAACCGATCAATGCGCACGAAAAGAAGCAGGCTATCATGGAAAATATCTCTGATGCTTTCCACCTCTGCGGACCCAACCCACACAACAACCTGAATTCCTCTAAACTATGAAATTTTCCCCAATTATAAAAGTATACAATACAATAAATTTTTACTTTCTGTTACTCCTAGTAAGAGGAAGTATTGTAATCGTGTCGAGTTTTCACCGGAAATATCCGTTTTGAGGTCCCCTAAGTCCAAAAAAGTGTTTTTTTTTTTAAAAAAAATGGTCTGTGTATGCGAGCGTAAAAGTGTGATTTTTTTTTTTTGCAAATGAAAATTGTGAAGACTTTTAGATGAAATCAGGGATATATCTGATCCTACACGAAAAATATTTCAGAGTAAATTCTCAATGTAAACAAATCAACTCAAATTTTATTGAAATGCTTCGCAATACTTGAATTGTGTACAATACTATTTATAACTAAGTTAAATTTAAATTTACCGCTTATTTGTGATAATACTTCACTCGTAATAAATTGAAAATTTGATAACTAAGTTGAATTCCAGGATTTCTAAATTTGAAAGATCTATAAATATTGGATCCAAGAGTGTAAGAGAATAAAACATTTATTTAAAAAAAAAAAAATTTTGAGTCAATTTGTCTTTAAAAACATTTTTTCTAAAAATATTGATTTTAAATAGGTATTGTAGGTCTGTCAGTTAGTTGAAAATTAATTATGCTTCTACCGCTAAGACCAACGACTACTCCAGGCGGGTACGCGCCCACACACTTCTGCGCTCATTGACGCGATGCTCTAACCCGTCAAAACATAATAGTATTACGACATAAGCTATCTATATAATTAACCACATTTTAGTTTAAAAAGCCTACAACATTAATTAATTTAATTAATACACAGCTTATTAACTACCACTGTCGTTGACGTGTAGTATATAGGCACGATACTACAGCCACATCCATTTTCAGAGCTTTCCTTAATTTTGACACAGACCACTCTACATAAGCCTAAGGTATGCAGTATGTCTCTAACGATTCTCCGTACATCCATCCTCATCAAATTGCCCATACCATTTCAGCCTGTACTCTCTCTGCACTTTCTACATAAGTTTGACCATCCAATGTTCGACCTTATCATAGTGTTCCTTACTTTGTCCTTACGCGTCTTACCCACAATTCTACGAAGCAAGCGCATTTCCGCTGCATGGATTTGGCTACGATGTTTTGATGTGGGAGCCCATGACTCACTGTCGTATGTATTTTTGAAGATTGTTACTTTAGTGTGGCTTACTATTACTTTCTCTTACTCCTAGTAAGAGGAAGTATTGTAATCGTGTCAAATTTTCGATATTGAGTTTTCACCGGAAATATTCGTTTTGAGATCCCCTGAGTCCAAAAAAATGGTTTTTAGCAAATGGTCCGTGTGTGTGTGTGTATGTGAACAGCAAAGCTCAAAAATGAAAATGTAGAAAGTTCAAACTTATATTACGTTAGGTATCACCATGGGATCGACAGGGCGTTATCTGTCAAAATTCCTTAACCGGAGTACTACAGTACACGTTGTTTTTTTTTACGTTTTGCGATTTTCTCAAAAATGGCTCCAACGATTTTCTTTAAACTTGCCATATTATCAAACTACACATACTAACAGCTACAACTTTTATTTGAAACAATTCTCCGGGAAAATTCATTTAAGGGCACTTCTGGGGAGGGGAGGGGGTTAGGTTTTCATCTTAACTGCAATTTCAGTTATTAACAATTCTGTCATTAAATAATGTTAATTAGAATTAAATATGTTGTTGAAATTCCGAGTTTGAAAAAAATCGGATAACCGGAAGTGCGTTTGTTTTAACACTTTACTAAAATGATTTTTTCACTTTTTCGCGATTTTCTCAAAAATGGCTCCGACGATTTTCTTGAAACTTCGTATATAAACTAAACAAGCAAAGATCTACACCTTTTATTTAAAACATTTCTCTAGAAAAATTCATTTAAGGGCACTTTTAGGGGAGGGGAGGGGTTACAGCTTCCTCTAAAGTGGTATCATAGTTGATTATACAATTCTATCATCCAAACAAAAATAATTATAAATAAATAGATGACCAAAATTCCAAGTTCTAAGAAAATTAGTAAACCGGAAGTGCGCTTTTACTGAACAGTTTTTTCAGTTTTCGACGAATTTCGTTATATTTGGTACACAAACCATAACCTTTGTCAATTATAATTTTGAGACTCAGGAGTAAGAGAAAGTTGTGTGAGTGTTTCATACCAGTTTTTTTTTTTTTATTTTTTTTTTGTGCAAATCCTAAAAAAAAAAAAAATAAGTTTAACCAAAATTGCGTCTTTACAGAATAAATGTTAATAATGGGTATGATGAATAGGAGAGAAAATAGTTTGGTTTAGATTAATAAACTTGATACGGCTGAACACTGTATAATGTAAAAAGTGACACTGACTGCCTTGGACTTTACACTAAAATATATATATATAGAATGGTAGTGAGAGGTAAAGGTTTGATGACGCGTAGTGATTGCTGTGTGAACTCTGCTATATCTCCCGTCGCTGTATTTATGCAGTTTTTCCCACTCTACTCCGAGAGTGTGGTTTCAGGTCATTTTTGTCTCTCTTTCTCTGCTATGGATCCCTCTCTTTAGATCCTATTACATCATTAAAGTGTTTGATTTTTTTTTTTGTTTGTTTTATTTTCTCTACAATGGCTCCAATGATTTGAATTTTGTATATTAGGTTTAAATTTAAGCTCCATAAACTTTTGTTGATTTTCACAGTTGACGCACCAAACAAATCCGTTCAGGCATACAGGTATAACTAGTACCACCTTTTTTGTGTGGCCAGTCCAGCCAATCATAAATGTTAAAATTTTAAAGAAAATCTGTTAGCGTGTATTAATTAGAGTAAGAGAAAGTCGTGTGAGTGTTTCACATCAGATTTTTTTACATATTGTAACTTTCCAAGAGTTAAACCCGCATTAATGTGTAGGTAGAGTTGTGGAAAAAAATCTGGTGTGAAACACTCACACAACTTTCTCTTACTCCAGTACTCAAAATTATAATTGACTAATTTTATAGTTTGTGTGTCAAATTTAATGAAATTTGTCGAAAAATGAAAAAA
>JAAEAF010011971.1:0-12325 GCA_011037195.1 Triatoma infestans | reverse complement strand
TACTAAACTTAAAAAAGTAAAAAATACAGAAAACACACAAGTATTAAATCATGAAAAAAATAGTATACTAGTATTAATACACATAAAAAAGTGAAACAATACATAAAAATACACAGAGTATTTGTTCATAGTATTGGATGATAATATATTTAATGTTTCTAGTCAACTTACCCGCATGTCCATATCTCACGGCTAAACAAAATTATTAAAGTCCTTAAAATGTGTTTAGCTAAATATTATAAAATCTTAGCCCTCTACTTGGATGTCATCTCAGTACAAAATTATTAAAGTCCTTAGAATTTTTGTAGTTAAATTTTACCAACTTCGCCCTAGTCCTGAGATGTCATCTCACGGCTCAACAAAAATATTAAAGTCCTTAGATTGTTTCTAACAATATATAAAAAAAAACAAAGTCTTTATTCATAGTATTGGATGTTGAAATATTTAATGTTTCTAGCTAAATATTATAAAAACTTAGTCCTCGTCTTGTATCTCATCTCACGGCTCAAAAACAATATTACGGTCCTTAGAATGTGTTTAGCTAAATATTATAAAAACTTAGCCCTCGACTTGGATGTCATCTCACGACTCAAAATCAATATTACAGTCCTTAGAATGTTTCTAACAATACATAAAAAAACAAAAAGTCTTTGTTCATAGTATAGGATGATAATATATTTAATGTTTGTAGCTAAATATTATAAAAACTTAGCCCACGACTTGGATGTCATCTCACGGCTAAAAAACAATATTAAAGTTCTTAAAATGGGTTTAGCTAAATATTATAAAAACATAGCCCTAGTCTTGGATGTCATCTCAGTACAAAAATATTTACGTCCTTAGAATATTTCTAACAATACATAAAAAAAAATCAAAGTCTTTGTTTATGGTATTGGATGATAATATATTTGGCCCTAGTCCTGGGATGTCATCTCACGCCTTAATAAAAATATTAAAGTCCTTAGAATGTTTCTAACAATACATAAAAAAAAATCAAAGTCTTTGTTCATAGTATAGTCTAACAATACCTAAAAAACACGGAAGTATTTGTTCATCGTATTGTATGATAATATCAAAAATTATTAAAGTCCTTAGCTAAATATTATAACCACTTAGCCCTCGAGGTGGATGTCATGTCACGGCTCAAAAACAATATTACAGTCCTTAACATGTTTCAAGCTAAATATTATAAAAACTTAGCCCTAGTCTTGTATGCCATCTCACGGCTCAAAAACAATGTTAAAGTCCTTAGAATGTATTTAGCTAAATATTATAAGTGTAAATATGAACAAAATACATAAAAATACACAAAGTATTGAATATCAGGCTAAATATTATAAAAACATAGCCCTCGACTTGGATGACATCTCACGGCTCAAAAACATTATTAAAGTCCTTAAAATGTTTCAAACTAAATATTACACATCTTAGCCGCATGTTCTGTATGTCATTCACGGCTCAAAAATGATAATAAAGTCCTTAGAATGTTTCAAGCTAAATATTACACAACTTAGCCGCATGTCGTGTATGTCATCTCACGGCTCAAAAAAAATATTAAAGTCCTTAGAATGTTTCTAACAATACATAATAAAAACAAAGTATTTGTTCATCGTATTGGATGATAATATCAAAAAAATATTAAAGTCTTTAGCTAAATTTTATAAAATATTAGCCTTAGTCTTGTACGTCATTTCGCGGCTCAAAAATTTTTTTTTGTCCCTAGCATGTTTTAAGCTAAATTTTACACATGGGAGTCATCTCGCGGCCAAAATTAATTTATTTTAGACAAATTTTGACCTTATATTTTCAAGCTAAATATTATAAAACATAGCCGCAGGTCATGCATGCCCATCTCGCGGCTAACAAATATTTTTTTTATCTTAGACTGTTTTCAAGCTAGATTTTTCAAAACGTAGCCGCAAGCTTCGCATGCCATCTCCCGGCTCAAAAAAAAATATTTTTCCCAGGTTAAAAATCACTTAGGGGTCTTATCGTAATTTTCTAGTCGCGCGCGCCAGACCCCTGCCTTCGGGCGTAGATTCGTAAGTGCCTGGGGCTCAAAAAAAACTGACCCAGAACGCAGGAATTACTTCTACTGATGATGTAATAGCACCCATCCACAGCAAAGAGAATGCAACCTTAGCAGAGAGAAGAGAGGCCCTCTCTGGTTAACAGAGACTACTCTCTGACTTAGGCAAGCTATAGTGGGAGAACCTGTGTATATAAGCCAGTGGGAATCTATCTAAAGGAATCTATCATATACAACCCATACAACTGTACACCAGTCGTCGCATCGTATCTTATCTCTACTCTCACCATTCATTCTAATATTTTTCATTATAAAGTGCAGTGCAGTTAGTGTAAACTTAGCTACATTATATTAGTGTAAGCATATCTCGTTCATTTAATCAAACCTAATTTCTCTCCTCAACAACCTCATTATATACTCGTATAATATGAAGGCACAATAACTGAATTGCTAGAATTCCAAATTGGAAGAAAATTGGTTAGCCGCAAGTGTAACTTTTCCTGAATAATTTTTTATAATTTTCTCTAATACGGCTTCCAGATTTTCTTTAAAGTTGGAGTGCTATTTGGATAAACGTATCACTTTTATTTGAAACATTTTTCCAGGAAAAATGGGATTTTGATGGAGCTGTCACTTTGGTTTTCCAGTTTTATTAGGGATTGGGCGACTAAATATTTAGGAAAACTATGTTTGAAGAAAATATGTTAATTAATGTTGTGAGAGGCAGTAGTGTGATGGCTGCAATTTCAGGCAGCGATGAAATTGAGGCAATTCAAAGGTGATTTCTACGGTTATAAGGGCAACGGGACATCGGAGCACCAATGATCACTCCTAACATTGAGCTGTCTGAATTAACTCACAATCAAACAGTGTGGTGCATGACAAAAATATAAAGTTGAGGAGAAATCTCTAAACGAACTTGATAATGTCAATTAACGGTT
The DNA here is from genome assembly GCA_011037195.1 of Triatoma infestans. Taxonomy (NCBI): domain Eukaryota; kingdom Metazoa; phylum Arthropoda; class Insecta; order Hemiptera; family Reduviidae; genus Triatoma; species Triatoma infestans. The sequence goes on along the minus strand of JAAEAF010011971.1, from coordinate 9,355 downwards.
TTAATTGTAAATTGAATGTTAACTAAAAGTAAAGGCAACACGTTAAAACTCTTTCCATATACTCTATATTTTTTAATAAGTAAGAGGAACAAGAAGGTTACTAACAACACTAGCGAACAACATGGCAACTACTCAACTCTACAATAATAGAGCATGTGGAAAGAGTTTTAACGTGTTGCCTTTACTTTTAGTTAATATTCAATTTACAATTAAAACCGTTAATTGACAGGTTATGGGCCCAGAGACTGTGTATGAAAAGTTTATTAAGTATTACGTGATTAATTGAATAATTTCAATTAGTGCTGTAAAAAAAAAAACCAGTGTTTACTTTGCCCGTTCTCGTCGAATAATTTCACGACCTGGAAGTTTAGGATAAATGCAATCCTTGAAAAAGAACAGTTAGTTGACGTTTTCGAAAGTGACCCTCCAACTGATGCAGCAGCAAAAAAAATTTGTCTTATTAACGATGCAAAAGCCATCATAATTCAAGTTATTTCCGATAAACATCTTGACATTATTCAAGATTCTAAAACGTCAAAAGAAATGCTTCAGGCGTTAAAGGATGTATTTGCGAGGTCTAGTTCTTTTTCTAAACTAACTTTATGGAGAAAGCTGGTAAACTTAAAAAGTGAAAGGTGTGAAAGTTTGGAAGACCATTTTCTTAATTTTGATAAAATTATCAGAGAACTGAGTGATTTAGGTTCCACGCTAGATGAAAGTGATAAAATATGTCATTTGCTTCTTTCACTTCCAGAAGATTGTGATACTGTGGTCACTGTTTTGGAAACTGTCGAAAAAATAAAAATGGACTTGGTGAAGGCACGTCTGCTGGATCATGAATTAAAAATTAAGTCTCAAGATACTTCTGAGACAGGTCTTAAAGCTCAAAATAGTGGCTGTTTTAGATGTGGGCACAGTTCACACTTCCAGGCAAGCGGTCCTAAAATTTTCCAGGGACGCAACCAAACAAGAGGACGTGGATCAAACAGTAGAGGGTACCAATCACACCATAGAGCCAGAAGGAGCCGAGGTAGCAATTTCACTTCACGGCAGAGTCAAGAAAGAAAATTTACAGAAAAGGATAGCCATGCAAATCATGCTCAAGGTGAGAGTGAAATTGTTTTATTTACAACTGAAACTTGTAATTCAAGCATGATCTTCGAAGAAAAATCTTTTATCTATAACAGCGGCGCGTCAAATCATTTTGTCAGAGGGGAGTTAAAACGTTTCATGAAAAATATCACAGTATTAGATAGTGCAGTAAAAACTGTTCAAGCGGTTAGCCAGCTATTGACTACAAATGAAAAAGGGGAGTTGAGCCTTTATTGCCAAGGCCAAAAATTCGTAATCGAGGCATTGATTGTACCAGATATGAAACATAATCTACTGCCTTCATCTAAAATTGCAAACTGTGGGGCAGAAATAGTTACAATTAAATTAGGTACAACAGTTTACTCAAAAATAATCCTGTTCTCTTCTTTAAACCCAAAAATGGTCTATATTATTTAGAAGCAGACAGATTTAATGAACAATGCCTTGTAGCAGTCGATGAAGGAGATTTATGGCATAAGAGAATGGGGTATATTTCAAATCATGGGCTCTTACAATTGAATTTACCTACTCCACACAAAATTTGCGAATCATGGCGGAACGGAAAGGCGAAGAGGGCAACCCTTTTATGAGAAAAAAAGCGTGCACACAGAAAAATAGAAGTCTCATTTTCAAAACGAGTTAGTTGGTCCATCAACACGAGTACACTTTTCTTTCTTTTTTTTTTCATTTTTTTTTTCTTTTTTTCATTTTTGTTTTTACTTTTCTCCGTGTGTTGAGGTGTTCTCAACTTTTTAGTCTAAAATTTTAACATAAGTTTTAAGTTGGATATGTTTTAAAGATTTTTTATTAGTTTTTATACTTTTTATTTTTTATGCCTTGAAATTGAAAAAAGAAATGAAAAAAAGAAAAAAAAATGAAAAAAAAAAAGAAATTTTTTTTTTTCACTTTTCTCTGTGTTGTTGAGGTGTTCTCAACTTTTTAGTTCTAAATTTTACATAAGTTTTCAAGTTGGATATGTTTTAAAGATTTTTTATTAGTTTTTATATTTTTTATTTTTTATGCCTTGAAAAAGACAATATATTTGTCGAAACGTTGGCAAAAATTTAAGTTTTTTTTTATTTTTGGTTAAAAAAAGACCGAAACTCAAAATCCTTTCCTTCATACAAGTAACGGTCGAGAAGAATCTTCCATTAGTTCTTAATTTTGAGAGTAGAACCCCATTCATTCTCTCACATCTGCCATTCATTTGAGGAGAATGACTTATAGTATATTCCATTCGAATGCCATTTCCTTTCACAAAGTTTAAAAGATACTTCGATTTCGCTTCCCCACCATTGTCAAATTTTATGCGCCGGACGTTTAAACCGAACTGAGTTTTTATTTCTCTAATGTATGATACCAAATTTTCTGTTGCTTCACTCTTATGTTTCAACAGCTTAATAACGACCAAGTGAGAATAATTATCTAAAATAACCTGAAAATATTTCTCCCCATTGAGTGTACTCGGTGTGATGGGACCAACTAAATCGTTTGAAATGAGACTTCCTATTTCTGTTGCACGCTTTTTGTTCTCATAAAAGGGTTGCCTCTTCGCCTTTCCTTACGCACATGATTCGCAAATTTTGTGTGGAGTAGGTAAATTCAATTGTAAGAGCCCATGATTTGAAATATACCCCATTCTCTTATGCCATAAATCTCCTTCATCGACTGCTACAAGGCATTGTTCATTAAATCTGTCTGCTTCTAAATAATATAGACCATTTTTGGGTTTAAAGAAGAGAACAGGATTATTTTTGAGTAAACTGTTGTACCTAATTTAATTGTAACTATTTCTGCCCCACAGTTTGCAATTTTAGATGAAGGCAGTAGATTATGTTTCATATCTGGTACAATCAATGCCTCGATTACGAATTTTTGGCCTTGGCAATAAAGGCTCAACTCCCCTTTTTCATTTGTAGTCAATAGCTGGCTAACCGCTTGAACAGTTTTTACTGCACTATCTAATACTGTGATATTTTTCATGAAACGTTTTAACTCCCCTCTGACAAAATGATTTGACGCGCCGCTGTTATAGATAAAAGATTTTTCTTCGAAGATCATGCTTGAATTACAAGTTTCAGTTGTAAATAAAACAATTTCACTCTCACCTTGAGCATGATTTGCATGGCTATCCTTTTCTGTAAATTTTCTTTCTTGACTCTGCCGTGAAGTGAAATTGCTACCTCGGCTCCTTCTGGCTCTATGGTGTGATTGGTACCCTCTACTGTTTGATCCACGTCCTCTTGTTTGGTTGCGTCCCTGGAAAATTTTAGGACCGCTTGCCTGGAAGTGTGAACTGTGCCCACATCTAAAACAGCCACTATTTTGAGCTTTAAGACCTGTCTCAGAAGTATCTTGAGACTTAATTTTTAATTCATGATCCAGCAGACGTGCCTTCACCAAGTCCATTTTTATTTTTTCGACAGTTTCCAAAACAGTGACCACAGTATCACAATCTTCTGGAAGTGAAAGAAGCAAATGACATATTTTATCACTTTCATCTAGCGTGGAACCTAAATCACTCAGTTCTCTGATAATTTTATCAAAATTAAGAAAATGGTCTTCCAAACTTTCACACCTTTCACTTTTTAAGTTTACCAGCTTTCTCCATAAAGTTAGTTTAGAAAAAGAACTAGACCTCGCAAATACATCCTTTAACGCCTGAAGCATTTCTTTTGACGTTTTAGAATCTTGAATAATGTCAAGATGTTTATCGGAAATAACTTGAATTATGATGGCTTTTGCATCGTTAATAAGACAAATTTTTTTTGCTGCTGCATCAGTTGGAGGGTCACTTTCGAAAACGTCAACTAACTGTTCTTTTTCAAGGATTGCATTTATCCTAAACTTCCAGGTCGTGAAATTATTCGACGAGAACGGGCAAAGTAAACACTGGTTTTTTTTTTTACAGCACTAATTGAAATTATTCAATTAATCACGTAATACTTAATAAACTTTTCATACACAGTCTCTGGGCCCATAACCTGTCAATTAACGGTTTTAATTGTAAATTGAATATTAACTAAAAGTAAAGGCAACACGTTAAAACTCTTTCCACATGCTCTATTATTGTAGAGTTGAGTAGTTGCCATGTTGTTCGCTAGTGTTGTTAGTAACCTTCTTGTTCCTCTTACTTATTAAAAAATATAGAGTATATGGAAAGAGTTTTAACGTGTTGCCTTTACTTTTAGTTAACATTCAATTTACAATTAAAACCGTTAATTGACATTATCAAGTTCGTTTAGAGATTTCTCCTCAACTTTATATTTTTGTCATGCACCACACTGTTTGATTGTGAGTTAATTCAGACAGCTCAATGTTAGGAGTGATCATTGGTGCTCCGATGTCCCGTTGCCCTTATAACCGTAGAAATCACCTTTGAATTGCCTCAATTTCATCGCTGCCTGAAATTGCAGCCATCACACTACTGCCTCTCACAACATTAATTAACATATTTTCTTCAAACATAGTTTTCCTAAATATTTAGTCGCCCAATCCCTAATAAAACTGGAAAACCAAAGTGACAGCTCCATCAAAATCCCATTTTTCCTGGAAAAATGTTTCAAATAAAAGTGATACGTTTATCCAAATAGCACTCCAACTTTAAAGAAAATCTGGAAGCCGTATTAGAGAAAATTATAAAAAATTATTCAGGAAAAGTTACACTTGCGGCTAACCAATTTTCTTCCAATTTGGAATTCTAGCAATTCAGTTATTGTGCCTTCATATTATACGAGTATATAATGAGGTTGTTGAGGAGAGAAATTAGGTTTGATTAAATGAACGAGATATGCTTACACTAATATAATGTAGCTAAGTTTACACTAACTGCACTGCACTTTATAATGAAAAATATTAGAATGAATGGTGAGAGTAGAGATAAGATACGATGCGACGACTGGTGTACAGTTGTATGGGTTGTATATGATAGATTCCTTTAGATAGATTCCCACTGGCTTATATACACAGGTTCTCCCACTATAGCTTGCCTAAGTCAGAGAGTAGTCTCTGTTAACCAGAGAGGGCCTCTCTTCTCTCTGCTAAGGTTGCATTCTCTTTGCTGTGGATGGGTGCTATTACATCATCAGTAGAAGTAATTCCTGCGTTCTGGGTCAGTTTTTTTTGAGCCCCAGGCACTTACGAATCTACGCCCGAAGGCAGGGGTCTGGCGCGCGCGACTAGAAAATTACGATAAGACCCCTAAGTGATTTTTAACCTGGGAAAAATATTTTTTTTTGAGCCGGGAGATGGCATGCGAAGCTTGCGGCTACGTTTTGAAAAATCTAGCTTGAAAACAGTCTAAGATAAAAAAAATATTTGTTAGCCGCGAGATGGGCATGCATGACCTGCGGCTATGTTTTATAATATTTAGCTTGAAAATATAAGGTCAAAATTTGTCTAAAATAAATTAATTTTGGCCGCGAGATGACATCCATGTGTAAAATTTAGCTTAAAACATGCTAGGGACAAAAAAAAATTTTGAGCCGCGAGATGACATACAAGACTAGGGCTAATATTTTATAAAATTTAGCTAAAGACTTTAATATTTTTTGATATTCAATACTTTGTGCATTTTTATGGATTCTATTCATGTTTACACTTATAATATTTAGCTAAACACATTCTAAGGACTTTATATCATTTTTGAGCCGCGAGATGACATACAAGACTAGGGTTAATATTTTATAAAATTTATCATTTTTGAGCCGTGAGATGGCATACAAGACTAGGGCGAAGTTATTATAATATTTAGCTTGAAACATTTTAAGGACTTTAATAATGTTTTTGAGCCGGGAGATGCCATCCAAGTCGCGGGCTAATATTTTATAATATTTAGTAAACACTTTGATATTTTTTGATATTTTGTTCATGTTTAAATTATGTTTACACTTATAATATTTAGCTAAACACATTCTAAGGACTTTAACATTGTTTTTGAGCCGTAAGATGGCATACAAGACTAGGGCTAAGTTTTTGTAATATTTAGCTTGAAACATGTTAAGGACTGTAATATTGTTTTTGAGCCGTGACATGACATCCACCTCGAGGGCTAAGTGGTTATAATATTTAGCTAAGGACTTTAATAATTTTTGATATTATCATACAATACGATGAACAAATACTTCCGTGTTTTTTAGGTATTGTTAGACTATACTATGAACAAAGACTTTGATTTTTTTATGTATTGTTAGAAACATTCTAAGGACTTTAATATTTTTGTTAAGGCGTGAGATGACATCCAAGGACTAGGGCCAAATATATTATCATCCAATACCATAAACAAAGACTTTGATTTTTTTTTTTATGTATTGTTAGTAATATTCTAAGGACGTAAATATTTTTGTACTGAGATGACATCCAAGACTAGGGCTATGTTTTTATAATATATAGCTAAACACATTTTAAGAAGTTTGATATTGTTTTTTGGCCGTGAGATGACATCCAAGTCGTGGGCTAAGTTTTTATAATATTTAGCTACAAACATTAAATATATTATCATCCTATACTATGAACAAAGACTTTTTGTTTTTTTATGTATTGTTAGAAACATTCTAAGGACTGTAATATTGATTTTGAGTCGTGAGATGACATCCAAGTCGAGGGCTAAGTTTTTATAATATTTAGCTAAACACATTCTAAGGACCGTAATATTGTTTTTGAGCCGTGAGATGAGATACAAGACGAGGACTAAGTTTTTATAATATTTAGCTAGAAACATTAAATATTTCAACATCCAATACTATGAATAAAGACTTTGTTTTTTTTTATATATTGTTAGAAACAATCTAAGGACTTTAATATTTTTGTTGAGCCGTGAGATGACATCTCAGGACTAGGGCGAAGTTGGTAAAATTTAACTACAAAAATTCTAAGGACTTTAATAATTTTGTACTGAGATGACATCCAAGTAGAGGGCTAAGATTTTATAATATTTAGCTAAACACATTTTAAGGACTTTAATAATTTTGTTTAGCCGTGAGATATGGACATGCGGGTAAGTTGACTAGAAACATTAAATATATTATCATCCAATACTATGAACAAATACTCTGTGTATTTTTATGTATTGTTTCACTTTTTTATGTGTATTAATACTAGTATACTATTTTTTTCATGATTTAATACTTGTGTGTTTTCTGTATTTTTTACTTTTTTAAGTTTAGTACTAGTATAACTAGGATGTTTTATGTGTTGTTTCACTTTTTTTTGTGTATTAATACTAGTATACTATGATTTTTCATGTTTTAATACTTGTTTTTTTTAGTATGTGGTTTTTATTTTTAGTACTAGTATGTATTTTCATGTTTAATACTTGTGTTTTTGTATTTTTACTTTTTACATGTAGCAAGGCAGTTAACCCAGGACCAAACTTTGTTTTTTCCACCTTCAGAAGCAATGGCATATGGTTTGTCTTCTTCTTCTAGATCTACAATTCGTTTATAAATAGTTGATTGGGATTTTTTTCTAGCAGCTTCCTTAATATATTATTAGACATTATGTTTTTATAAATTTCTTCATTAAAAAAATCCATCGTCCTGTGCACCAGCCTGATTGTACCGCATCAAGCCACCGCAAAGCGGATTCGGGAACTATTCTTAGCCTACTGGTGAAGCTTTTAATCGAGGCATAATGGAACTTTGCCAAGCGCTCTAGCTTCCACGTTCGTCAACTAGTCGAACTAGCTGGTTAGCGAACTAGTCGGTTCCCCTGAGCTCCGAAGAGAATCAGAGGGTCTCCTCCTAGCCACTGACAAATGTTTGCAGCTAATTATTATAAAAACATAGCCCCAGTCTTGGATGCATCTCACGGCTCAAGAAAAATATTACAGTCCTTAGAATGTTTCTAACAATACATAATAAAAACAGTCTTTGTTCATAGTATTGGATGATAATATATTTGACCCTAGTCTTGTATGTCATCTCTAGGCTCAACAAAAAAATTACAGTCCTTAGAATGTTTCTAACAATACATAAAAAAAACACAAAGTCTTTATTCATAGTATATGATAATATATTTAATGTTTCTAGCTAAATATTATAAAAACTTAGCCCTCAACTTGCATGTCATCTCACGGCTAAAAAAAATATTAAAGTCCTTAGAATGTTTCTAACAATACATAAAAAAAATCAAAGTCTTTATTCATAGAATAGGATGATAATATATTTAGCCGCCTAGTCTAGGATGTCATCTCACGGCTCAAAAGCAATATTATGGTCCTTAGAATGTTTCTAGCTAAATATTATAAATGTAAACATAATTTAATTTAAACATGAACATAAACATAAGAAACACAAGTATTTGTTCATCGTATTGTATGATAATATAAAAAAATATTAAAGTCATTAGCTAAATATTACAAAAACTTAGCCCTAGTCTTGGATGTCATCTCACGGCTTAAAAACAATATTAAAGTCCTTAGAATGTTTTTAGCTAAATTGTACGCAATTGGATAAGGTCGTCTGGAGGGAGCGCTCTCGTTCAGGCCCAAGAAAAGTATCATAGCCATTGCGCCAGACTCATTGGTTAATTCATCGTATTGGATGCTAATATATTTGGCGTTAGTCTTGGAAGCCTTGTCACGGGTTAGAAAACAATAATAAAGTCCTTAAAATGTTTCTAGCTAAATCTTACACAACTTAGCCGCATGTCCTGTATGTCATCTCGCGGCTCAAAAACAATATGAAAGTCCTTAAAATGTGTTTAGCTAAATATTGTATCTAACTATAAATAAAAATAACAAATTCTTTGTTCATAGTATTGGATGATAATATATTTAATGTTTCTAGCTAAATATTATAAAAACTTAGCCCTCGACTTAAAAAAAAACACTCTTTATTCATAGTATAGGATGATAATATATTTAATGTTTGTACCTAAATATTAATAAAATTTAGCCCACGACTTGGATGTCATCTCACGGCTAAAAAACAATATTAAAGTCCTTAAAATGGGTTTAGCTAAATATTATAAAAACATAGCCCTAGTCTTGGATGTCATCTCAGTACAAAAATATTTACGTCCTTAGAATATTTCTAACAATACATAAAAAAAAATCAAAGTCTTTGTTTATGGTATTGGATGATAATATATTTGGCCCTAGTCCTGGGATGTCATCTCACGCCTTAACAAAAATATTAAAGTCCTTAGAATGTCCTTAGAACAATACATAAAAAAAATCAAAGTCTAAAAATAACTAAAAAACACAAAGCATTTGTTCATCGCATTGTATGATAATATCAAAAAAATTATTAAAAAGTCCTTA
>JAAEAF010011970.1:0-19248 GCA_011037195.1 Triatoma infestans | reverse complement strand
ATAACATGAATTTACTAATAAACTAGAAGAGAACAGAGTCAAAAACATCTGCTGGATGGTTTGCAATATTCTATAGAATTTCATCTTAATCGAACGGGTAGGTTGGCTTAGTGGTTTAGAGTAGAGTATAGATCTCTAACTGGGAGGTCCCCATTCGGGTCTGGCGAATAATTATTGTTAACTTTTTAATATTTTTAATAAAAAATGTTAATAGTTAAAGTAGGTGCTATTTTCCCCATCCAGACACATCTAATTGGGTAGTTAGACGTTAAGCCCACCTGAAAAAATTAGCACTACTTTAGTTTTTTTAATTCTTAATCAACAAGCAAATACGCAAGAATGAAGATAAAAGTGTATGACAAAGTGCTCGTATTTTTCAGTTGCTTCTTGGAAAACTGGACGATTAATGGAAACTTTCAAGTAGCTGTACGAAGAAACCCTGTTGACTTCATTTTTTGACAAAAAATTGTTACCTTCATTCTATGATACTATTAAAATTATCAGCAAAAAGTGCATTGAAGGCTGTTCAATAATTTCAAAGAATTCTTGTCTAGAATATTCGCTGAAAGACAGATGAAAAGCATATTTCTCTATAGTGGTTCTGAACCGTTTAGAACTTAAATCAAACTTAAAGTTTTGAGATCGGTCCAAATCAATACGATCTCATTCCTTCCTCCTCTAGTTAGGAATACATTGACTTTTGAAAAGTCCTAACGGATTCTTTGATATTGATACAAAGAAGATAAAAAAACAGGTAATTGATGAAGTTTAACATTTATAAAGTAATGTGAAGTTTCTAAGTGAGTGAGGACTTATTTCTTTTTTGAAAGAACAAGAAACTGTATTCATTAAAAAAAAAAAAAAATTATAGAAATCCTATTTGCAGATAACCGTAGTTAATTCTACAGCTTTCTAATGACATACTTGTTTTATTCAGTTTATTTAATAAAAATATATATAAGAAACAGTTAAAGGAAGGAAAAATGTTTGCATCATGCATCATTATTCAGATTGTAATACCAAGTATTTCTTATTTATTTAACATAGAAAGTAACGTAAATTACTCGGTACTTTTTGTATTTTAAATAAAAACCCGATGATCGTGTTGCTTTTATCAATTTGCATTTGATTATCTAAAAAATTATGGTTTATTTTTTCAAATATCACCACTTAAATTTCATTAGCATTAAATGTTTTACAAGAAAAACTACCAGGATTTGCTAAACAAATACGTACACACGTACGTGTGTGACAGAGAACAATCTCAATCAATCATGCTTTATTTACAATAAATATACCAAAAAATTTACAAGACTCCAGGAGTGTCAGCTTTAGCAGCGAATAACATACTAAACGTAAATATATACAATTGTTCCCTAAAGTTCTATTTATAATGATTTGGAAAAATTTTAAAAAACCCAAGCTATATGCGGCCAATTCTTTATAGTATAGCGCTCCTCACTCTCCTGTACCTGAGCACAACCCTCAAGTCATAGTCACCTATTACTCTGCAGAGTTGATTGGGGTTTAAGTTGCACCTGTCAAAAGATTTCTCTGTGGCGACTCTGATATATTGTTGAACATAGTCGATGTTCGTAGAAACATGTAGCTCTAGAGTACGGGTATATCTGGGTGAGGAAGTTACTAATCTCAGGAACTTATTTTGCATCACCTGCAGCTAGGCGACGCTGGATCGACATGTCAGGCTCCAGGATGGACAGGCATATAATAATATTAGTCTAACCATTGTCTTGTAAAGCAAAAGCTTATTCCATTGGGAGTGCCTAGGCTCCCTACAAAACAAGGCAAATAACGCTCGTGGCCGCCTGTCCCCTATTGTTTCTGTCCCTTATGTAGTTAGCAAAGTTGAGCGTTCGGTCGAGAACTACGCTTAGCTACTTGCAGTGCACCAAGGTATTGGATGACCCCCGAAACTGGCATCCGATACAACGCCGGCCTGAGCCAGGTGAACAAAATACCTCAGTTTTGGATGAGTTTATCTTAATTTTCCACCTATTGCAGAACCTCTCGAAACCTACCCAAACGGTTAACAATTGTTCTAGTCTCCATAAATAGCTATGTCATCCGCTTAGAGGGCCAGTCTGACGTCCTTAGGGCATGGCAGGAGACTCTGAGTGCGCGTGTGTGTATGTTTTAACAGAATAACTCAAAAAAAAAAAAACTCGGAAGGAGCTCAAACTGGATATTCCATTTAAGCAATATCAGCGCATCAGACACGAAAATTACGGGTAAACTCCATCAACCGGTGTATTGAATGTTATTTATTTTTCAGTATTTCGTGAGTTTCTTAAAAACTTCCTTGACAATCTGCACGCATAAATACCTATCGTAAATAAAAAATTAGAGACGACATAACGTGTTGCAAATATAACGGTTTAATGAAAATCCTAGGCATAATTTTAAGAAAATTGCAAAAACCTAAAGAAAATAAAAATTTGGTTTGACACCTACACAACTTTCTCTTACTCCATTTTTCAAAATTATGATTGACAAATTTTATTATTATTATACCAAATTTAATAAAATTCGTCGGTGTTTTTATGGAGAAAATCGCAAAAATCGAAAAAAAAAACTGTTCAGTAAAAACGCACTTCCGGTTCACTAATTTTCTTAAAAATCGAAATTTTGGCAATCTATTTATTTCTAATTAATTTTGTTAAAATGGTAGATTTCTGTAATCAATTACGATAGCACTTTAGAGCAAAACATAACCCCTCCTCTCCTCAAGAATCCCCTTAAATAATTTTACCAAAATAAATGATACAAATAAAAGTTGTAGCTTTTTTATATGTGTATTACACATTGCAAGTTTAAAGAAAATAGTTGCGAGTCGTTTTAGAGAAAATAGCAGAAAATTGAAAAATAATTTCTAATAAAAACGCACTTCCGGTCATCCGATTTTTTTCCAAACACGGAATTTCAACAACATATTTAATGCTAATTAATATAATTTAGATGATAGAATTGTGTAATAAACTAAAAATAGCACTTTAGGAGAAACCATAACCCCATTCCACCCCAAAGAGTACCTTTAAATGATTTTTACCGGAAATTGTTTCAAATACAAGTTGTACCTCTTTGTATGTGTACCTGATATAACCGGTTTCAAGAAAATCGTTAAGCCATTTTTGAGAAAATTGTAAAAAAGTAAAAAAAAAAAAAAAAAAAAGAATATTCAGTAAGGTGGTACTTCCGGTTGAGGAATTTTGACAGATGGGATTTTCCCACCGGGTGATACCTATACGGAAATATCAAGTTTGAACTTTCTACGGGTTTTCATTTTTGAGCTATGCATACATACATACGCTACACACACACACAAACATTTTCTAAACTCCACTTTTTCTAACTAAGGAGACCTCAAAATACATATTTCCGTTGAAAACTCAATGATTGAAAATTTGGCACGATTCCAATACTACCCCTTATTAGTAATAAGAAAAATCAAAAGGAAACTTACAACTACGTCTTGACCGGTTTTGACCGAAACTTTCGTGACAAATATTTTGATGTTCAAGTATGTGAACTGTTTATTTATTTTTATTTATTTTTTTACAATTTTAATTAATATAAACGAACAGAAAATATCTACAGAAACACTCACAGACATCTTGAGGATAAAATGAGAGCGAATTGAAGCAGTTATATCAATTCTAAAATAATACCACATATTCTTCTTAGTCAAGCCTATTCAGCAAAATGTAATTCCCAATAAGCAATTAAGGAAATTAAAAAAAAAAATGTAGTAGTAAAAATTTTAACTTGGGAAAAGGTAAATGATTAGAAAATCAATTCATTTACAGCAAATTAATGATATAATATTGGAAACCAATTAAACAGTTTAATAGGTTGGAAGATTACTCTGGAATAAGTTATTAAATTAAATATCTTGTATATATTTTCGTTTTATTGGACACCAAGGTGTATTCTTTTTCTATAAGAATATCATAAAGGATGATATTTTGGTACGATAGCTAGTAGATAGTGGCCAATATGCAGCCGTAGTGGCTATCACACACAGTTGGTGGTGGTGAAGGGGTGGTAGAGAATAGAGATATACAGTTGCAAGGGTAAACTATATGGAAGTCAAGACCCGTCCTATCTATAAATTACAATCTGTACCATATTAATTATCCAATAGAGCGCGCGCTGTAGTGGGTATTGCTACTATTGCTGGTTGGTAGTGCAACTGTAACCTCCTAGATGATCCTGGTAATATGTGTGTGTGTGTGGATGTGCATGTGTGTATTTCAGTTTGAAGCGCCGCGCATCGCACTGCCTCCTCATCTTCCTGCTCTCCCCCCCCCAGCCGTTGTATCAACTTCGAGTGAGGAGAATTTGAGCTCTGGCCCGGCTCTAACATAGTCACAGTTTATACTATGCAGAATTATACTGTCCCATAACAGTATTATACTATCGAATTTATATATATATATATGGTATCTATCTTCTATTTTCATTTCTCAAAATACATATATTATAGATCATATTGGTTATAATTTCAATAAAAACTAACATAGTTAATAAACATGGTTGTGCTAGTATATTTTAATGATATATTAGTTCCCAAGACGCCAAAAACTAAAAACTAAACCACGTATCATTTAGGATAATTATCAGAAATTAATAATTGATATAAATATGAACTATAAATAGTAAAACCATGGTGCCATTTATAAATTCGTTGAGTATAATTTAATTAGTAAATAATGTCCAGGGTGTCAAAATTGAGAGCTAATATTTTGAAGGAATTAGAGTAATCCGGACTTATCACTAGCTAGAATGTCAATTAAAGCCTTTCCATGTAACCTTACTTCGGGATTAAATTATAGAATACAGTCTGGGATTTTATCCGTCGTGGGATGCATATTAACGTTATTCCTAACCGGTTATGGATTCTCATCCAGAGAAGGCTATAAAAGTCCAGAGTAAGGCTATAAACTTCTCGTGAAAAGAGTTGACTTCAACTTTAATGTTTTTTTATCACGCACTTCACTTGTTGATTGTGTCGAAGTATTGTAGTGCGTGAAAAAACATAAAGTAGACGTCAATTCTCTACCCGACTTTTAATAACCTTACTCTAAGGATGGATGAGAATCCGAAACCTATCAGGAATAACGTTAATATGCATCCTACGTTGGATAAAAATCCCAGCATTGTGGACCCATCCACATATTCAACAATAGAATACAGTTTTTTCCTGCAAATTTTGATAGACTGAACCATCTCACTTTCACGATTGGTACTTTATTTAGGTTCTATCAGAGGATGCGACGATAAGATTTTGGTCAAAATCCTACGACCGGATGTAACCACTTTACTAAATAGATTTTTCAGTTTTTTTTTTTTGCAATTTTCTCAAAAATGACTCAAACTTTTATTTGAAATATTTTATACAGGGAAAATGCATTTAAGGTGTATTCTTAGGGCAGGAGTGAGGATTTCTACTCACCATTTCCATATATATTATACGATTCTATCATCTTTCTAATATTAGTAAGAATTTAAAGTTAGGCCAAAATTCAGAATTTACAGAAAATCGTTTAAACGGAAGTAAAGACTTTTATATTTCCGATGAACATATAATAAATCATAAATTAATCTAATGAAAAGTGAAAGTAATAGCAAGTCGTGTGAGTGTTTCAAACCAGATTTTTTTCGTATTCAAGGGATCCACTTTTTACACTTTATTAGCCAAATTATTAATTAGTATATTATTATTTAGAAAAATTTGGAAATATCCTTTATTGTTTTATTATTTTAATTAAAATATCCATCAACAAATACAGCCAATTTTTTTTTATAAAAATAATAAACTGGTTCTTTAAATAAAATAAATATTTATAAATAATGTAGGAAATAAAAATAAATAAAATAAAAAATTCAAAATAAAGAGGTGAGTGACTCCATCAATCACTCAAATGTCAGTGAAAAAAAAAAACTCGACAACTCACACCTATTCATACAATATGCTACCATCTCTCATTTTAAATTTATAATATTTATTTATTTATTGGTTAAGGGAGAAATAATAAAAAAAAAAGTTTTAAAAATTAGCCAGTATCTGTTTACTTTAGCCAGAAATAGTCCATTGAATAATCAACTTAAAATATCAATCTATAATTAATATATTTATTAATTTCAAGATATATTTTAAGAATATTTATGATTTAGTAATTATTTTCGTGATTATATTTTAGGAAGAGAGGTTGGTTTTTGATAAAATTCAAGTACTAGACTGATTATTATTATTATTTTTTCTCTGTGGGGAGGGACCAAACCCTACGTTATCTAAAGCCCCACTGGCCCCATATAGCTAGCTATACCCAGAAAAACAACAACAAACCGGGTCTAGAACAAATATCCAGACCCGGGTCTAATCTATCTAAGATTCACCGCACTCCGAACAAATCGGACAGTAACCTTAAGGGGAAGTAGCCTAAGCTCTTCCACAAACATCCTGTTCCAACCAAAGGTTCTGAACCTAATTTCCTTACAACCCAAGCAATCTGTCATAAGAACGATGGGTGTTTCCTCCTCTGCCTCACAGACTCTACCAAATGGATCTGGCATGAGCCCTATTACGTAGAGATGTCTCCTTAAACCAGGATGTCCAGTAAGGGATCCAACCAGATGCCTGATAGAGGTCCGTGAAAGACACAGCAACGTCTCACTAATAGCCCTGTCCGGACCCCCGATGAGCATTTTGGACTGTCGACAACCAACTATGCTCATCCATCAAGGATGGATGCTGTGAAGCTGTCCACGACTGGAAGTCTGACAGACTTGTGCCAGAAGCAGGCTCGGGACTAATGAAAGGGAGAGAGGCGGCTAATTTGGCAAATCTATCCCCCTCCTCATTCCCAAAAATTCCCATATGACCTGGTAACCAGCTTAGGAGCAAATCCTTCAGAGAAGAAAGCTCTTCCAGTCTTTTAGAACATTAACAGCAACCTGGAAGTGAAGACACATGAACTCAGCGCCTTCAGCGCAGCTTAGCTGTCGGAGCAGATACAAACACCTTTTAAGTTAGTGTTACGTACCCTCTCATCCAAGATACTAGACTGATGATTACTCCTAATAGAACGGAGGTGAAAAGCCATTTAGGTTAGAAATCATAGCTGATAACCCTACCCGATTCAGAAACCTGAACATCACTTACACTGTTACCTCTAGCAATGGTACGAATACATAGGATTCAGAGCTAGATTTGGTGCAATTACTTGTCTTTAGAGCACCAAAGGCTAACTATAGCTCAGCATCATATATACTCACACGTATCTATTGCTTTCACTTTCTCTTGCTACTCCTAAGAGAAATTATTGCATTCTTCATATATTAGAAATTGAAATCACATATTTTGAGATATCCTGAGTACAAAAAAAAACAGAAAGTTATTTTGTGAATGGAGTTTATGTATTATTGTGTTGTGAACAAAATATTTCCAGAAATGAATAAAAAACAAAGGACGGCCGAATATGAGATTCTGTTTGCGAACTACCGCGCTGCCGGGGTCATTTTTTGACGTCAAAACGTTTTTTGGACAAAAACAAATCCAACAACCTGAAATTTCTTTTTTCCACAGTTTTCATACTCCAATGATTTTCATTAAACTTCATATATTATTGTCTAAACAACAATGCTTATCACTTTTATTTTGAAAACATTTTTCTCCAAAAAACTTACTTTTTTTTAACTTAAGGCGGGTCAACATCTAAGGTCATTGGCGCCCGGAGCTTCTCAGTGCACTGCCGGCCTCCGGGCAGTATTCACTCGTTACAAGTTCGTAATATATTCTGTTTTTTTTGCTACTGTTTTTGCCATCAAAATACCATCAAAAACACTTCTGTTTGCGAACTACCTGAAAAATACTGAACTGATTCTTGTTCTCGTCCTCTGAAAATCTTGATAATCATATTTAGTTGATACCCGTTAAATATTATTATATTTATAAAATACAACGATGTGCAGATGTACATCCAGTTAAAGATGCTGGGCAGATATTTCTATTTTATTCTTAGGATATAAAAAAACAGGTACGTATCTAGGAAGGGTTATTCTACTATCCCCTGTGGAGATTAACCGTTTTACTTTAATTTTTTTTTTTTCTTTCTTAGAATTTATGATTTATTTAAGAAATCTATGTTGTTGCATTCATTCTATGGTTGCATATTATGTAAGAAATGGTATTTAGAAATATGTAGTTAAAATGTAAATAAGGTTGCTCTATGGGATTGTTATAGATGAGATTGTACTTTACTCATATATACTCACATATTATAAAGGGGAGGTTGAGTTAAGGAAGGAGAAGTGAGAGAGAATGGGTCATAGACCTCCTAGTTGAATCTATTGTACTGTAGTGTGACTAGCATAACCTAGACCATAACCTACTCACCTAGCACATAGACACACACCACACACACACACACACACACACACACACATATAAGTACCTCACATTGAATTCCACCACCATCTCATAAAGCCCCATGTCTGACAAAATGGCGCCATCCCTTCAGTACAATATGAGAGAAGCGAGTAAGTGAGCAATAAGAGAGTGTGTATGCGTGTGTGTGTGTGTTTACAATTTAACTATTACCAAAACGATCCAAGTTTTAGTTACAGAAATTATATCCTACCATTCGCAGCACTACAAAACACAATACATACAGTAACGAACATTTCATATTAATATATTCCCTTCTCTCTCGCCCGCCTTCCACCCTATCCAAAATATAGGCAACACCTATTACCAATATTTTGGTGTAATCTGGTTGGTTGTGGTGTTGGCGGTTGAGGAGTTGTGAATGTAATCATCCATAACAGTATTCTATATACGTATGATTAGTTCAACCATAGAGAACAGTATATAAGTGGAGTGCATGATCTCTTTCCATTTAATTTTGAAACATGATTGGAAAATTTGTATGAAGTTGTTTTATCAATTGTCTATAGCAAATCATCATCATCATCAACATCATCAACAAATTTCTGTTATAAATTACCAATCAAACAGATCAATGGTCCTCTTTTCAAACTTTAAATCAAAACTTAATTAAAGGGAAATTACTGTAATATTGGCCACATATAGAAATTATCTTTTTATCAAAATGTCATCTATGGAGAAAGGGATTATTTTAGAATTGAATCTCTAAACCAAATGAATGGCCGCTCTATGTTATGTTTCAAATTACAGTGGTCAATTGTTAAAGTAATGTGTGCCCTTCACGATAATTAACAATCATTTTTTTAATCAATGAAAAATTCCACTTTAATAAATTTGACAGATTATTCCCTAGTTATTTGTATTATTCGAGTCCAGAAATGCTATACCCCAACTATAGATCAATATTTTGAAATTTCAAAATCTAAAGGACTTATATAAATTAGATAGTAGGTGTACATAAACATTGTCTTCTTTTTTTATCCGGGTCACATTTTATAAATAATACAAACGGTATTGCACTCCATAGGGGGGGCGTGGGGGTTGGGGAGAGGTTATCTTCATCTTTGGGCCCCCTTACATGACATCTCCCTAAAAATGGCATGATGAAGAAATACAGCTTCACTAAAAATTTCTCTCTGAAGCTGGGCACCAAAAGTGGGTGGAGCGAAGGATCCGCTCTGTTGGGCATTAAGGACCATGCCATTAAATGGCATACTGATGGGTCTAAAACTCTCGAGGGGACTCAAACACTCGGAACCCATGGGTAAGTTTCCCAGCATCTTCCAAGCGGAGATAGACGCTATTGGAAGATGCGTACAATTTAACCTCAATAGGGGATGTAGGAAACAGGAGATTGTAATGCTTTCCGATAGTCAAGCAGCCATTATAGCATTGAGTGCATCAGTTATCAGCTCTAAAATGGTCTGGGAATGCCTAGGTAAACTTAATAACCTAGGCAGTAGGAATAAAGTTACCCTTTGGTGGGTGCCGGGGCATGTTGGTATTGAAGGGAATGAGATGGCATACGCCCTGGCCAAGATAGGCGCTACGACCTCGCTTCTAGAGCCGGAACCTTTTTGTAGGGTCAGCGACCAGTTTCTGTTGGAGGAACTTAGGTAGGAGGAGGAGACGAGATTTCAACTCTGGTACTCCCTCCCCAGTTTGCGGCAGGCCAAGATCTGGTTGGGAAATTATACCAAGACGAAATCGGAGGCCTCATCATTGATCAAAAACAAGCTCCGCAATCTAACGGGTTTCCGCATGGGGCATTGGCCGATTTAGAGGACCCTTTTTAGAGGAAGCTGGGTTTGAATGACGTTTCACATGCAGATTCTGTGGGTTTTGAGGAAACTCCATTACATCTCCTACAGACACGAGGAGGCTGCCACTCATAGAAGATTCACGAACCTCGTAGCTACCAGTGAGGAGGGGGATATACCCTCTTTAGAGCCTGTCAGGGTGTTGGGATTCTCCAGGGATCTTAACCTGATGGAGGTTTTGTAGAACGGATGTTCAAAGGACATCTATTCGGGTGCTGTGGGCAATAACCTGCGGCACCCAGGGGGCATAGCACAATAGATCGAAAGGTCGCAATGCCCCCCTTCAAAAAATAAAAAAATTGCACTCCTTTATTTCCATTGTTTAAAAAAAAAAAAAATCTGGCGTGAAACACTCACACGACTATCTCTTGTTGGAGAGTTTAGTGTCAATAATTTTCTTCAAGCTTAGAATTTTTTTAAAATGTTCGCTTGTCTTCAATTTTATATCAGTTTGAGGAGAATGAATCTAAACTTATTAAAATGACTTTGTTGAGAGTCACCATATACTCCCCCAATCCTAAAACGTCTTTAAAATGAATTTTCTCAAAGGAAAAATAGTTCCCAATAAAAGGGATAAGTCCCTGTATTCATAGTTTGTGTGGTAACAAATTTAATAAAATCGGGTCGATGTTTTTCTGGATAAAATTTGTAGAAAACTGAAATAACTTCAGTTAAAAATCACATTTCCTATCAATTGATTTTCTTCAAACTAAGAATTGGGATTCCCCAGGGATCTTAACCTGATGGAGGTTTTGTAGAACGGATGTTCAAAGTACATCTTTTCGGGTGTTGTGAGCAATAACCTGCGATACCCAGGGGGCATAGCACAATAGATCGATTATTTAATCAATAGAATTGTAAGATAAACTATAATAGCACTTTAGAGGAAAATATCATTCCACCCTTCCGCCGAAAAGCTTACTTAAATAAATTTTTCCCAGAAAAATGTTTCAAATAAAAGTTGCAATTCTATTGTATGTGAAAGTTAACTTAAAAAGTTTAAAGAAAATCTTTGAAGCTGTTTTTTAAGAAAATTGTAAAAAAAAAAAAAAAACCTGAAAAATCCATTCTGTGAAGTGGTACTTTACCCGACGGGTAACACACACACAATTTTTAAGAATCCACTTTGTGGGACTCAGGAGACCTCAACACGTGAAATTCCGGTGTAAACTCGAGATATCGAAAATTTCACACGATTACAATACTTCCTTTAACAAAGTCAGTCAAAGTAAAATAAAAACAGCAATGTAATCCTATTAAATTAAGACTGGTAAGTACCGCATATGAGGGAAGTATTGCAAAAGCAAGATTCCTCGAACTGGAGCTACATGGAAGTGCTTCCCAGGCTATTTTTGGGCCTGCTTGTGAGGACTTCACTTGCAAATGTTACCTGAGCCAGCGATTAATTTAAGTTTATCGGGGGACATAACAATAGATCCATGTGGCTCACGGTGATTGTGAGCCATTGGAACCACTCCCACTTTCACGGGAGAATACTGTGGGGGGGGAAATAAATTATAAAAAAAAAAAAAATCAAGAATTTAATTCGATTTCATAACATGTATGAATTGGGGGGGTGAAGTTGTTCGCGTCCGAGATTGTTCTCACATCTCCCCTGGGTAGTCAACTAAACGAACAACATCAATCGCCAGGGCCCCCCCATTGAGCGACGGAGAATGGCTGAATAGCCAAAGTCATGGCGTACGAAAAAAATAAAATGTATGAATTTTGAGCCTTTTTTTTCAATTTCAACCTTTTTAACAAGTTCTGTAATTGTTCAAAATTATTTTTAGGATATTAAGTTATTTATTTCTTAAAATATAATAAATAATAAATACAAATGAAATTAGGACAAAAAATTCAATCACTAACTTCCTTGCAGCTAGTTTTCTTTGCATAAAAACCCCAAATCAAAATGGTTGGTTGATTATTTGAAACTTTTATTCGTATGGAAGATTTCTTACGACTTAATCACTTTCGTAATTGGTTGAAAACAATTATTGTTGATGTATTGCAATTTTATTTTGTTATAACAAAGAAAAAACAATTCCTAAATAATTTATTTCAATTTCACTAATAAAACAGGTATGACTCTCAATCAGGAAGTACGTACAATTAAATATTAATGCACAGCTAAATGTAAACAAAATTGATTTGTGAATATATAATGAACCTCAATCAAAAATTATTCAACCTAGGCTCTGCATGAAATTTCGGAAATGCTTTTCTATCAAGTTTAGGCATACCAACAACAGACTGTGTACCTCAATTTTACTAGTATTATTTAGTGATTCATATTAAAAGTTAAATTCAGTTAAAAAACAAAGAAAACAAAAAAACCTTAATTTCAGCATGGGTTACCTGAACTGTATGACGCGGGTCATAAGTTGCCGCCAACTGCTATAAGATTACGTAAAAGAAAGTATAATAATCAGATCAAATGTTCCAAATTGACATTTTCACCGGAAGTGCATATCGTTGCTTGATTTTCTATTTGGGTATCACAATGGAATCCGACAGAAATTTATCTGACAAAATTCCCTCAACCGAAAGAATCATTCTACTTTACCATTTTTCGTTTTTTTGCTGTTTTTTTCAAAAACTGCTTCCACAATTTTCTTTAAACTTATTATATCTACCAAACATAAGTTTTATTTGCAACATTTCTCCGGAAAAATTCATTTAAGATGTTTTATTTTAGGGTTTTGAAGAGGGACGGGGTTTATGTTTTCCACTAAAGGACTATTATAGTTAATTTTATAATTCTATCATCTAAATAATATTAATTAACATTAAATATGTGTCAAAATTTTAAGTTCGAAGAAATTCTGTTGACCGGAAATGCGTTTTTTACTGAAGTTATTTCCAGTTTTATACAATTTTATCCATAAAAAGCGCTGACGGATTTTATTAAATTTGTTACAATAAATATGAATCACTTGTATTCCAGTTTTAGAGTCTTCTAAAAAAGTACAATGTAAGGTTCCACTAGCTGACGGAAGTTAAGGGAACTAACTAAAGAGAGGACGTGAAAATTCAAGACGTTTAAGAAAATTTAATAATCAAAACTGATTATTACTGTGTCTTGCAGTAATTTTTTCTTTATAATATTAAAGATGCATGAATTTATTATTATTTTAGTAATCTGTTGAAAACTTAGTAATCATTACTATTCATAAATAAGAGAAAGTAAAAATAGAAATAAATAAATAAATTTCAATCTTGGGCTCTCCAGACGCACCTCGACCAACTCCAAACCTGGTTAGTTAAATGGCAAATCAAAATTAATCCAACTAAATCAAAGTACATAGTATTTACGGTTCGACGAAAAATCTTACCACCTGTATTCATTAATTAAGTCCGTATTCCATCAGCTAACAATATACGTTACCTTGGACTATACCTGGACAGACGATTTACATGGAATCCACATATCAGACTGAAAAGACAAGAAGCTAACTAACGCTATAAACTCCTCGCAAGGCTCATCGACAGACAATCAAAACTAAACTTAAATAACAAAAGCATTTTTATATCTGCTGTTACTAAGACCAATTTGGTCATACGGTATTGTAGTATGGGGATCGACTAAAAGTTCCAATTGTTGTGGTGGTGGTTGGTTCAGCAGAGCTGGAAAGCATCAGAGACATTTTCCGTGGTAGCCTGCTTCATTTTGCGGTTTCGGGCGTTCGCCCATCTTCAGGAAGCGTTTTCCAGACAGTGTGATAACACAGACTTGCACAGAGCAAAATTTTGTTTACGCACATACAAACAGTTCCAATTCCCAACGCATCCAATCCTTGCAGTCGGTATAATTCTTAGGATAATCCTTAATGCTCCATTTTTTAACCACAATGACCTGAACATTCCTTTTGTCAACAATTTAGCGAAATCTCGTTTCCTCAAAATTCATTCCTCTACTGTAGCTCATTCCAATTCTCTTATAGAACAGCTCTTTTGTCCTACAATACCAGGCAATCCCCCTAAGGAGATTGAAGAGGAGATGTCCTCGCGATCTACTACTGCCATGACACAGTGAAATAAGTTCCACGATAACGGAGTGTCACCACTGGGTTGCTTCTCCTATCTAAACATCCTATTACTGTATCAAATATCACCGTATTTATAGTTGTAAATTTCAACAGAATAAAGAAAAAAAAAATTTCAATCTTAAAATCAAGATACTTTTTTACTTAGTACTATATACTTACTTTTACTTATATACTTTTTTACTTAGTATTAACTCCTGTTTTCGAAGTCAATTTTTGAATCCAAAAAAAAGTAAGTTCTGCAATTCTCAAATTTCATTTGGCTAATTAATTTTATCCACATTCAAAACACTTTAAAACAACTTAATTAAACCGTTCACAATTTCAGGACCATATTTGATTGGTGCTTAACTTCTTAGGCTTTACACCGCAAAATGATAAACTTCTTATTTTTTTGACCATCGAACAATAAATAGGTAATTTATTTAAAATTTATAGATTTGCCATTCATTGTTCTTACTTTTGGAATTAGCTGCTCAGTTGTTGACGGAATCATATAATATTATATATTATTATATATTGAAATGATAATCGAAAAAAAGATTGCATTACTTATAATATTAATTACAATATTTTAATTATTGTAAAAAAAAAAATCCTTAATAAGCCTTAAAGGGTATGTGAGAGAAAAACTAGACGCATTATCTTCATGTTCTCCATATATGTACCCATAAAAAATGATAGTCATCTTTTTACTCTTGAAATTAGACACGCTATTATTTTTGTATAAGATTGTTTCTCTTGAAACAAACTGATAGTAATTAGGGATGTAATACGGTTTCCATAGACACATTGGTGGCGAACTTTTTTTTTTTTTTTTACTGCGCGTGCCAAAAACTAACGCGATCAAAGTTCTCGTCTTGCTGATTTAAGTATCGAGAAGTTTATAAAAAAGAAAAAAGTTAATAAAAAAAAAATTACGTTTTGCCAATTTCGGGGGAAATAAGTCTATAAATGAACTTAGAATTTCACATAAGTGAAGTAATAAAATTGAAATTTCGGCTACTTTATTCAATTAATTTATCATTTAATCGTACCAATAATGCACATCTATTAATCAATTTTTTTGCGACTGTATGCCGAGCTGGATTCAATTGTCGTTCTATTTCTTAAAACTATCTTTTATAAAATTCATTTGGAAAAATTATGATTCGGAAGCATATGTAGAAAAAAAACTGTATAATAAAAAAAAGGCGGGAAATTTCACAATAACGCGGAAATTCAGCTTTTATACATTGCAAAAAAAAATCGAACTGAGCAAATAAAATAATAATACTTTTACTCATTAAATGTAAACTGTAAGTGGGGATGTCAATAATTTTCTAAATTTAAAACGATACAAATTTTATTATTTATCAAAACCAAATGAATACAATTTTAAAGTATCAAAATTTCAAAGCGTCTCAACTCTAAAATTGACGAAAGAAGTACGATTCAAAACATGGCTGACATTGTGCTGTGTTTAATCTCAACTACAATGATAATTATGACGTTAGGGTTTTTTTTAAAAACCTCTTTGGTAAAGTTAATAAACATGTAAGTTTAAGTTTGTATGTGTATGTATGTATGTATGCTGTTTCATTAGTGAAGCAAACAGATGTCTTTTCCAAATCGTGCCAGTAAAATTTTCGTACATGACACTTCCAGCCGGCACACGTGCCATAGGTTTGCCATCACTGGCATAGTGGATAAGAAACGTAACTGTTTCAAAACTAGAATCTTCAAAAAATATTATGATGATTACAAGCCTACTTTTCCTAAAATCTTCGAAGATCCTACTGGTATCTTCTAATCCAGATTATCGAAACTTCAGCGCTACCTAGCACTAGAAAGTCAGTTTTTATAAAAACAATAGATATTATCGGGGGGGGGGGGGGGGAGATGTGTTTCAGATTCACTAGTTATTACAATAGTCAAAGGCAAGTGGCTTCCAAATGTAGGGGGCAAAGTAGGCGCGCTTCTGAGTCTCGGCCATATAGTAGACCCTTGTGCTGAAACGTGCAATTTAAACTGTCGAAATAGATTTTTACTTTTTCCGATAGTGCGGTAAAGGTTAAATTGGAATAAAACAATAATTAACAATAAAATCTATTATCAAGTACAAGAGCTGCAGAAGTAAAATCCTATGTTAAAAGATTGTGAATGTATCTCCGGACAAACCAGGTTATATATATATGAGATATCCCATAGCAAGTATTAAAACAAATGTTATATAAAGTCTCTTATTAGCTCTTTACAAACTCACCTGAATTCTCTAGAACGCTGGCTTGAAAAAGGTCAAAATTCAACACACAGAAATCAAAATACTTAGTCTTCACACTAAAGCGAAAAAACTGGCACTAATAATATATCTCACCTATTCCCCCCCAGCAGACCAAGTGCGCTACCTTGTACTGTACCTAGTTGGACAAACGACTTACTTGGAACCCCCACATAAAATCTAAACACATTGAACTGAGTAAAAAAAGATACAAACTCCTCAATAGACTACTTGACCAAAGTTCAAAACTAACACTTTACAATAAAAGACAACTGTATATTTGGTCACTTTTCGCCACATAAATGGATTTACAGACATGGACTTCACGGATACGATAAATTAACATTAACAAAATATAAACCCTACAATCTAAGATCTCCCGCCAATATGGTAAACGCAGCCCCTTTTATGTCAGTAATCGAACTATCCATCCACCACCAAAGTGATCTTAAAACTCGTTTTTGAACTCGCCAAATCTCGCGAATATAATAGCTTCCATCAAAACAATTCCACATGTTAACACACTTTTAACAGCAAATTATTTTCAACAACATTACGTTATAAATCTCAAAGATGGCTGAGGCGCTACTGGCCACATGACTCGTTATGATCATCATTCATGATTGCCACGCCATTACTAATTTTGTTCTTACATTATATTTACTTGTTAATCCTTATAGAACAGCTGTATATATTTAATAAAAAAGATATATAGGGTAAAGTTAGGAGAGATGACGGGGGTAGGAAAGAAGACGCAGGCTTTACTTCTCTTGTTTGCCACCACGGGGCGGTCATGCAAGTTAGTCGAAAGGTAGAGAGAGATCAGAAGCAAACGTATTGCAAAATTCTTGGTTATTTTGTGTGTTCTTCTGTGTTCTACAAACATTATACGCATCAGCTATATCTGGTGAATCCTCTAAATTTTCAAAACGCCTTAGTAAATTTTTATGTACTATATTAATTGCAACTGAAATGAAAGATTTCCACCCTGTAGTTAAAGTTGGACTCGTAGCCTTAGTGTTTATTATTTTCCTGTCGATCAGCCATGTTTCCTTCACAGGAAGGAGAGCTACGGCATCTATTCTACCTATGGTGCATCATCTATCCTACCTGGTAGGAGAGACGGCTAAATGTATTATAATTGTATTTTGTTTCTAGAATAAATGTGAATGTCTTTATTACGAAAAATAACATTTTTTTTTTGTAGATAATAGTAGTTGACATATGTTTTGTAAGTATTACCTCTTTAATATATCTCCTGTATTTTAATACAAGGCATAACTTTGAAATGTGCGTCTCTCCTAAAAAGAATTAACTTATTTGTTTAATTCTCTTCTTCTTTTTTTTAATTTATTTGAAAATTTACAACCGCTGGTACGCTTGCGTAACCAGCAACAAGCAAATGAGATGACTTACAATCAAGGGAATGGAGAAATCACCCAGTGGTGGCCCACCACATTATTTCGCTGCGCACTTATAAGAGATCACGAGGCCACTGCTGCCTCAGTCGTCGAGGAGAGTTATCTGGAATGGCTGTTGAGGAAAGTTGGTGAATTAATGGATTGTGATGATGTGAGAGAGACGGGTGTGAAATTTGCGGTATCGTATTTGGACCAGGTCACTTATAAATGGAATCTGGAGATCGGAATGTATTGTCAGGTTCCGTTGTAAATGGAGCATTGGTTATACAACGGAGTATTTTGGATTGTAGGGTTTGGAGGCGGTGGATGTTGGAACGCTTGGTTGAGCCCCATAACTCGAGTCCGTAAGTCCAAATTGGTTTTAATAGGAGATTGTAGATAAGTAATTTGTTGTTGTCGGTGTGGTTCGCCGGCTGGAAAGCACAGAGACATTTTCCGTGGTAGCCTGCTTCATTTTGTGGTGATCGACCAGTTCGGGCGTTCGCCAATGTCGGATGCGTTTTCAGGACAGATGTGCACCAATACCAGACTGACAGAGCAAAGTTAGTTTACACACACTCTGTAAAGTGTGTGTAAAGAGTGTGTAAACTCGTTTGCTATTGTGCAAGTCTGTGTTGTCACACTGTCTGTAAAACGCATCCTGACGATGGGCGAACGCCCGAAACCGGTCGATGACCACAAAATGAAGCAGGCTACCACGGAAAATGTCTCTGAAGTAATTTGTTATTTAAAGTTAGTTTTGAGCATCTGTCTAGTAGTCGCTTGAGTAGGGTGTAACGTTATTTTACTTCGTTTCGTTTCAGTCTTGTATGTGGGTTCCATGTCAGGCGTTTGTCTATACAGAGTCCTAGGTAATAAGATGTGGTTCACATGAACTGGAGGACAAATGGCATGTCTTAGAGTGAACGTTATATTTTTGCTTTTTTTGGACGTTAACCTTCATTCTCCATCTGCAAAATCATTTCTCTAGGTATTGCAAATGTTACTGAAGGTTACGTGTGCTAAGGACAGATCGAGATATGGGGAAAGAAGGGCTGTATCATCTGCGTAGGTAAAGATATGAGTTTGTTTAATTCAAAAATAAAAATTGTAATTTTCAATCAATATTTATTTCATTCTTTCACTCTTCATTTTGTGTAATTTTTTTTTTTTATTATTAATATTTTATTTCTACATTTTTTTTTTTATGCGAATAATAATAAAAAAAAAATAAAACAGTGTATAAAATCAA
>JAAEAF010011969.1:0-23549 GCA_011037195.1 Triatoma infestans | reverse complement strand
AAATTGAGGATTGCAAATGACTTCATAGGCGACATGATTTTTTAACGGCAACAACCTTGACACATAGTTACACATCAGGATGTCCCTTCTAACTTGCAGTGCTGGTTTTCCACTTTCCGCTGGAATACTTTCTATTGGACTTCTCAGAGCTCCGAGTGACATGCGCAAACCCTCGTTATGGATAGTATTATTATTTTGAGTACCGCATCTCTTGCAGACCCGTAAATTATACTCCCGTAATCTAGTCTGCTACGAACAAAAGCTTAATAAAAATTTAATAAGTTGTGGCGATCGGCTCCCCATGCAGTCAGTACCTTTTAGAACTTTGATGTCACTCAATTTTTAAATGCACCTTTGTTATAAGTCTTGGATATGGGAGCGCCAACGTAGCTCTGAATCTAGAGTCACTCCCAGGTACCTTACTTTGTCCGAACACGGTATGTTCTCTCCTGTAGGTTTAAATTTATCGATGGCTGATAAATGTGTCGATGACATGTACGCATATGCTCTTTACTGGTGAGAAACAAAGACCATTTTGCTCTGACCAGATTTCTAAATTTGCAACGGTAATTTGGTCTGTTTTGTTTTTTCTACACTTGGAGCACTACCAAAGATTACTAAGTCGTCGGCATAAAGCTCAAACATGATATTCCGTTTAGGTACCACTACTGCAACTGATACCTAAAGTTTCAGGCAAAATCCGTTATCAGCCGGAAGTGCGGTTTTACTGAAATTTATGTTTTTTGTTCTTCCGCTTTTTACCATTTTCTCCAACGGAAATGGCTCCAACGATTTTCTTTAAACTTCGTATGCTATCTATGTACATACATAAATACATATCACTTATATTTGGAACATTTTCTCGGGAACATTGATTTTGGGGGCGGATCTGGGGGAACAGTAACGTGAAGGTTCCCATTAAAATACTAAATCAATACAGTGGTATGATTGATTCTACCACTTTTACGGTATATTTAAGAAGCATTGCTAATTCCAAATTTGAAGAACATCCGCTAATCGAAAGAGCGACTCTACAGAATAGGTTTTGAGTTTTTTGGGGGGGAATTATCTCGAAAATAAGCATAATATTTCCTTGCTAGCTGCACAATGATAAACCTATCACTTTTATTAGAAATAGTTTTCCCAAAACAAATTGATTTTAGATTGTATTGGGGAATTGGTAACGTTCAATGTCAAATATACGGGATTGGTTCAATATTATTGGCGTGTTCTTCACTTCCCTACCTGCTTGGTGATAGTAGTAGTGGGATACCTCATCCCCCCCCCGCTGTACATATGTTACGATTAATGAGCAAAATTTAAAGTTTGAAGAAAATTTGTTATTTTCTATATAGGAGTGAGAGAAATCAAATAATTCTCTCCAAATATACTATTATCGTTGCACTTGAGGACATTACTGACGGAAAAAAGGAAAGCCACTTGCTACATGGCAACCTACTTACCTATCCGAACATAGACGATTAAACCAAAAAAAAAATACGAATACATAAACTTAAATTTTAAATTTACAAACATTATACTTCAACCTCTTCATAATAACTTCAGACAAATCTCATAACATAACCCAACATAAGTTACATAAAGTACAAAAATACGATATCGTTGGAATTACATATTTTGTCGTTTATGTAAATATTTTTGCTATTATACATTATTTATTGTCATGAAAATAAATGTTTGTCGCATTTAATTATTAAATTTGTCATTTTATGAATATTTTGTCGTGATTTTCTGTTTGTTTTCGTTCATTATACCTAAATTTGTCGGACTGGCAAATAACACTCATTTATTAATTCTATGTTTGTCGTTAGAACTAAAAAAGTTATTTAAAATTCAATTAATTAGCATGATTAGCTTATTACTTTCTCCTACTCCTACTAAGAGGAACTATTGTAATCAAGTCAAATTTTCGATATCGAGTATTCACCGGAAATATCCATTTTGAGGTACCCTGAGCCCAAAAAAGTGGTTTTTAGCAAATGGTCTGTGTGTGTGTTTACAGCATAGCTCAAAAACGAAAAACCGTAGAAAATTGAATCTTGATATTCCGTTTAGGTATCACCATGGAATCTGACAGTACGTTATCTGTCAAAATTCCTCAACCACTTTACTAGTTAGTTTTTTTTTACATTTTTGCGTTTTTCTCAAAAATGGCTCCGACGATTTTCTTTAAACATGGTGTATGAACCACAAAAAAGAAAGCCTTAACTTTTATGTGAAACATTTCTCTGGGAAAATCCATTTAAGGGCAGTTATGGGGGAGGGTTGGGGTTAGGTTTTCATCTAAAGTGTTATTTCAGTTTATTAGACAAGTCTGTCATCTAAAGAATGTTAATTAGAATTGAATATTGTTGAAAAAATTTTCCGAGTTTGAAAAAATCGGATAACCGGAAGTGCGTTTACTTTACCACTTTACTAAATGATTTTTTTCACTTTTTCGCGATTTTCTCAAAAATGGTTCCGACGATTTTCTTGAAACATCTTATATAAATTAAACGTGCAAGGATCTACAACTTTTATTTAAAACATTTCTCTGGGAAAATTCATTTAAGGGCACTTTTAGGGGAGGAGTAGGGTTATGTTTTTCTCTAAAGTGCTATCATACTTAATTATACAATTCTATCATCCAAACAAAATTAATTAGAAATAAATAGATGGGCAAAATTCCGAGTTTCAAGAAAATTAGTAAACCAGAAGTGCGCTTTCTACTGAAACAGTTTTTTCAGTTTTCGACGAATTTCATTAAATGTGATACCTAAACTAAAAAATTGTCAATATAATTTGCAAACTGGAGTAAGAGAAAGGTGGGGGAGTTTTTCACACAATTTTTTTTTTTTTTGTTTTTTCGTATTGTCATAGTATAAGCATTTAAAGAGTGTGAGAATGGAGCCAAGGTCATTTAGAAAAACATCTGTCAAAATGACTGACATTGTGTAAAGCTGGTAAATAATGAAGGATTGGTATTTCGGCTTGTATTATGAATTTTATCCCACTGGGGAACAACATGTTCATAGGATCAGTTTTATTAAATACAGAACTGGGAGCTGGAAAATATAAACGGGTTAATAAATCAATTATCTCGCTGGATCCCTAGTTAGTTAGTATAGAAATGTAGTGCTGTAGCTGTGAATTACTGTTCGTCGGAAGTATTCCATTTTTAACTCATTTATTATGGAATTAAATACTTTAGTAGGATTTATTTATAATTACAGATATTTTTTATATAAGAAAACAAAATTAAGAGATAAATAGAAAAAAAAATAGCTTTATTTCTATGTAAGTAGAAGATATAAGTTGTGGTGGTTGGTTCCGCAGAGCTCGAAAGCATCAAAGACATTTTCCGTGGTAGCCTGCTTCATTTTGTGGTCATCGACCGGTTTCGGGCGTTCGCCCATCTTCAGGATGCGTTTGTCAGACAGTGTGACAACACAGACTCGCACAGAGCAACCCAGTTTCACACTAACCAGTGTTAAACTGGTTAGTGTGAAACACAGGTTAGTGTGAAACTGGGTTGCTCTGTGCGAGTCTGTGTTGTCACACCGTCTGAAAAACGCACCCTGAAGATGGGCGAACGCCCGAAACCGGTCGATGACCACAAAATGAAGCAGGCTACCAGGAAAATGTCTCTGATAGAAGATATAAAATTGAAATCATAATTAATAGAAAATAGAATTACATAGATAATAATATATAAACACATTTATAATGTTTACATAAACTTTGACCTAAACTTATTATATCTCATTATAAAGTTATTATATCAATGAGTGTTTATCGGAGATAAAGCCCTATCAAAATTATAAATATACTTATGTAAAAGGGAAGTAAATAAAAGAGCAAGGCCTCCCTGACAATAAGTCTATTTATTTATAATTTATATTTTTAATAAATCTAGTTTAATAACTAACTCGAAAAATGAAAACTCTTACAATTTACATAGTAATAATTAACTAATGTTCTTCACAATGTGATAAGTCTGAGTATGTATAGTTAGCATACAGAATTTGATGAAACTCGGTGTTTTTTTTGGAGAAATTCGCAGAAAACTAAAAAAAAGAAACTGTTCAGTTAAGACGTACTTCCGGTCAACCAATTTTCGTCCACTCGGGAATTTTGGCAACATATTTAATTCTAAATTAATATTATAATGATGATTGGATAATATTGTAAACTGAAATAGCACTTTAGAGGAAACCCTAACCGAACCATTCTCCCAGGAACTCATTCCCTCCAATAAAATTTTCCCCAAAAAATGTTTCAAATAAGACTTGTAGATCTTTATATATAGATATATAGTTGGTATACCAAGTTTTCAAAAATATTGGAGCACTTTTTGAGAAGACAAAAAAAAAACGGAAATCCATTCAGTAAAATGTTACTTTTGGTTCAGCAGTTTTGATGAAAACCTTACTGTCGGGTCCGCTGGAATGGAACTTAAACAAAATATCAATTTGAGCTTTCTGCTATTAGATTTTTCCCGTTTTTTCATTATGCTTACAACTCCCATACATAAACTAATTTCTAAAAAACATTTTTTCGGATTCAGGGATCTCCAAAGATTTATTTCCTGTGTGAAAATTCAATTTCTAAAATTTGACAGATTGCAATACTTAGTCTTACAGCAGTAAGTGAAAATAAAATTACTAACACGAAAATAATACAATACACTAACACGTAATATAATTGGTTGGATTTTTAAAACTTAATGGCGATCTTAATGTGGCTGTAATGGGATGAAATCACTCTTCACCCCAAGTTCACTTGCTATTCTCTCTTAAGTTCGTGTAATGGATGCAAGAAATTATATCTATTTTATTTAAAGAAAATAATCAAAATTATGAGAAAATGCAAGCTCGTTCGCAAAAAGGATAACCCAGGTAGAAGAGTACAGTTACTGGGAGAGTTCATGAACCTTGATAGCATTGTCCTACCCCTTCTTCTCACAGGGGAGGATTTGAACGAACAATTAGAGGTCATTCCTTCAATATAGTCTGTTTTAGACACCGAACCAGAACACTTCAGGACTATGCCAGTTATAAGTTAAATCATAAGAGTTTATTCCAACTAGTTCCAGTATACTTATAAGCAGATTAATAATAATAATAATAATAATAATAATAATAATAATAATAATAATAATAATAATAATAATAATAATAATAATACTTTATTATGAATTAAATAAAGAAATACACTTTACAAGTATATATAAAAGTATTATACGGCTTGGACCTTCCGTCAGCCGGAGTTAGATGTAAAAAAGAAAAGAAAAGGCAAAAAAAAAAAACACTAAAAGAAAGAAAACTAAAAAGAACACTAACCTTAAAAAGTCAAATAAAATTAAATAAATAATAAATATGAATTAAAAAAAAATTGATATAAATAATAATAATAAATTATTTAAAAGAAAATGAAACTCATCCATTAATAGTTACAGAAATGTAATAAGGGAAATTTAACTAAACTCAATTAAACACTATTGACAAAGAAAAGTAAATGGATATAAAATGCATTATAAAAAAAAACATTTACATAAGGAGACCTGCATACAAAATAAAATAAAACAAAAATAAATAAAAAATTAATGAAATTAAATAAAAAAAATAAAAAATTTGAAATATTCAGAAAACTGTGAAAATATTAAGACAAAAGTATTAAATTTAATAAAATAAAAAGGAAACTTGCTCAGAAATTAAATTCCTGAACCAGACTGTACCGATAACGCCAAGCAGCCCGTGCACACCTGATAAGATCCTTGCAGTTTCGAGTGTTAAGCATACTGAGGAGCTGAACCACAGTCAAAGAAGGTACCCCGAGGTAATACACTCGGAACTCTGAAAGTATAGGACACACAGCCAGAAAGTGCACACAGTCCTCTCTGTGCGATTATTGTGATATTGTAAAAGGGGGATTTTTTTTAAATTCTTTTAGAGAATAATATAAGTATTTAAAAAAACAAGTGGTGCTCTCTTGAGTATTACTAATACTTCTCTCTAAAACATATATACTTACAAGCCCTTTTACTAAACCGCTAGTGCTAAACAAGCTACCAGCACACAAACACACAACAACACCAATCACATTTCACTCGTAGGGGAGCAAACTAGGAGGAACTGGAAGGAGAATTCCAAGGTTCAGCCGCTTTATATAGGAGGCTGTAATTCTAAAGAAGAGATCATTATTTGAATCACCGTCAAACCGACATCATACCACGTACCTTCACTCTGCTAGTCAGTCTGTCAGTCTTCTCAAGCTACCATTCTCTCTCTGTCTCCGGAATAATATTACAGTGTTTGTCATTTAGCACTTAATATATACAGTGTTCAGTAAGTCTTAAAGTCACTTAACCGAAGAAGTATTTTCTCTTCCGACCAACCCATCCTAAACATTCTTGTCCTAACAAACTGAAAGGTCACTTTTGAACTTTCGAATGTTTGGAAACATTTTGCTTGGAAAATCCAGAAGGACTCAGGAAATTTAAGGTGTTCAGTAAAGATGCAGTTCCAGTTTGAACTTGTGAGGAGATTTTCTCCATAGGAGCAATGTATAATTAGTGATTTTAACCGTAATATTATTACAGATACAGAATCGTCAAATTGAACAGAAAATTACTCTTTAGAGAAAAGCACCAGAGATATTTTCCGTGATAGCCTGCTTCTGTTTGTGATCATCGACCGGTTTCGGGTGTTGCCCCATCATCAGGAGCGTTTGTCAAACAGTGGTAGTTGATAATTAGAGATTTGCACAGAGCAAATTTAGTTATACACTGCCCGAAACGGTTGATGACCACAAAAAGAAGCGGGCTATCCCGTAAAACTATCTCTGATGCTTTCCAGCTCTGCGGAACCAACCACACATCTTTAAAGTAAAGCTTTACTATGCAGCTCTCCTCACAAGACCGTCACAATTTTCCTGTTCAAAGTTATTATGCGAATTTAAAAAAAAAAAATTGTTAGAGCCATTTTCAAGAAAATTGTGAAAAGCTAAAATAAAATAAAAAAAATCTTGAAGCCGGATGCTATTGTGATTTTTCGTTTTTTCAGATATTTAGTTCACCTAAACACACTAACTCACACATAAACGGTGGATACTTTACAGACACAACTACGTTCTATGTAGTCAAACACTTATACCCACGTGAGCTAGTAGATCTTTTAAGTCGTGGTGGATTTAGTTAAACCTCTTTGTACCTCTAACCCTCCCTCAATTTTTTAATTTTCCAGCTACATGCTTGCCCCAGAAACTGTGCTCTTAAAAAGTAATTAAAAATAATTAGGTCTTAAAAAAAAGTAACATATATATATTCAATACAGGTAAACAAAAAAGGCCAACTTAATAATCAATTTCATTAATATATAATAAAATTAATATTATAAAATTATATAATTAAACATTAAATCGATATATGAATCTTAAGTAATTAATTTATACAAATTATATGGTTACTGTTATTATGAATACTAATGAATTAATAATCCAAGTTATTAATTTCATAATAATATAATTAACAGCATATTCATCAACAGTTCTTTTAGAATTGAAACAAATCTGGAATGAAACACACACACACACACACACACGACTTTCTCTTGCTTCTATTAATATAATAATAAAATACTTTAAGTTTCGAAAGTTTCATTTAATTAACTAAAATATAAAGATGGTAGAGTACAAGTTGACTAGTAGGTTTGACAGGTAGAATTTGAATGTATATCTCTGTGCAAAGTTTAAAGATTAACATAATGTCATATTTGAAAGTATCAGACGTATTTAGATGGATTTTGAAGACCATGGAACTTCTTTAGTTTGAAAAACGGTTATTCTTTCTTTTCTTTTTTTGTTTTTCTTTTACACCTCATTATTTTAGTGAAGTGGCACTTGAGAGGAAAGTTTAACTTTGAAACTTTTCCAGTACTCGTTAGAAGTCAATTGTGACGTTTTAATTAATAATGAAATGCTTGATATAAAACTGACAGGTATTTTATTGCTGTAGACTGGATACGAAGTTTAAATAAAATTGTCGGAGCTATTTTAAAGGAAATCGCAAAAAATTTGAGAACAAAAATTTTGAGATTATTTGAGATATTTTGGCTCCAGCGCACTCCACACACACACACACACACACAATTCACTAAAAACATTTTCTTTCTTCTTCTGGGAACTATGAAACATGTAATTTGACCAGAAATTGGGGCACGATCGCTATATTTTTGCAAAAAGTAAAAAGTTTTTCTATATATATATATCGAACAAACTTGTTTATTCCCAATGAAATAGAGACGATACAAAAAAAAAACAAAGACATTACTGTACAATAATAGCATGTCTATATATAGATCGAAAATCAGAAGTATTAGTTCGATATAAGAGATATATATTGTACGATAACTTACAAAGATATAATGAAGTTTCTTCTGACTGACTGAATAAGTGGCCCGCCCACTTTGTATTTTGAACTATTGATAATTTTGCAAGGCTTCCCTCTATTCATTTTATGACAATAATGGAGGTCGTTGTCCACATCCCCTTTAACTATGACAATGTTATAGCAATGTTACACTTCTATTTCTTTGCTAACATTCATCTAAGTTTTTTTTTCTTTGTCCTTTGTAAGACTTCATCTATTTCTGTTAATGAAAAAACATTTTCTATATTAGACGTTAATATCAGCAAGAAATAAGTTTTAGGAAGCAATAAGAATTTATAGCAAAGAAATAAGAAAAAGGAAGTAATAAGAAAAGGCCACAAAAGAATATGCTGTGAATAACTTACGCGACTTTCTCTTACTCCTGTTAGTAAGATATAATTATATTTGAAATGATAAATTTTCTTTATACTTCAAAATTTACTCATTTGTACTAAAATAAATATAGAGGCTGCGTGAACAGATATCAATCTACCAACCCTCGCAGGCAGGTGGAGAAGTAATTACATTGTTGTACAGAAAAGCGCTCCAATAACATTAAATCAAACATTTCAAATTTAATGCCAGAAATTCCGCACAAATATGTAAAATCGATTTTTTGGGTAATAATATTTCAAATAAAAGTGATCGGTTTATATGTCGGGCAGTTAACATTCCAAGTTTAAAGGAAATCGATATAGTCGAGAAAATTCCCCCCCAAAAAACAACTTAAAAAACCATTTTGTAAAGTGGCAGTCTGTGGAGGTGTATATTAGTTTTCCGTTGGAAATGGTTAATTGAAATTTTATGCATGCAGTTGGTACACAGTCAAGGCTTGGTTCGGTACCAAGCAAATTACATGTGATTGCGTGGTTGGATAACTGTGCCACTGGTCGCAGCGACGAGTCAGCAGATGTGTTTATATTAGTGCGCTCTAAAAAGAGCCGTTCGCCTGGTCTGAAGGTTGGTTAAGAGAGAACTCTGAGAAGGGCAATCGACTACCCTGAATAAAGTGATTTTTTTGTGTGGACCTTGTGGTGCGAGCTGTGCAGAAAGTGATTTTGAGGCTGCTCAGAAAAGGGCTCCCAGCACTCAATACGGTAGACGGCTTTGAGAGTTCCGGCAAAAGTGGCCAACCCCGGTAAACCTCGGTACCGACTGACAGTCGCTTATGCCTCGAATTACAGTCGCAATCACTGAGATCCGGCATCCTCGGTTAGCCTGTCGTCATGCCTCTCTGCGTGTCTGAACAGTCTTTCACTCTTCTTTTCCTGCGCCCAAAGGTGCGCCAGACCTTTTGTTGGGTCCTCCTCGCTCGCTTTTTACTTTAATAATGTGATTGGATTTATGCCGGCTCTTTCATAACAATGTGAGTTTGGGGCTTCATCCAGGTCACAGGCAATAGGAGTACCAAAAATGCATCAGTCGAGCCGAAACTCAACTGGCTGTATACCGTCTCTGTCGCTAGTTTTATAGTGAAAGCGATGTAGAGTGTAGAGTCTGTGAGACAGAAGAGAAAACACCCATCCATCTTATGACCGATTGCTTGGGTTATGAGAAAATTAGGTTTAGGACCTTTGGGCGCAACAGGATGTCTGTGGAAGAGCTTAGGTTATTTCAGTTTAAGGTTATTGTCCGATTTGTTCGGATTGCGGTGAATCTTAGATGGATTAGACCCGAGTCTGGATTTCTGTTCTAGACCCGATTTGTTGTTGTTTTTCTTAGGGTAGCTACATGGGGCCGGTGGAGCTTTGGATAGTCTAAGGTTTGGTCCCTCCTCACAGGCAAATAATAATAATTTCCAACTGCCATTCTTTTCAAACTTAGATTTCTAGCAGGGCCATATTATACAGATTGCCCCGCCTACACAACCAACATTGTACTGAAGTGACACTTTATAGGTTACAGTATCCCCCCCCCTACTACAGAATTGAAATTTTCCCAGAAAAATGATTCAAATAAAAGGTTGGCTCTTTATATAGCGTAGTTAGTATGCGAAGATTACAGAAAATCTTTGGAATCATTTTTGGGATTCCATCTCGAAATATTTAATAACACCATTTTCGGTCATTTATTTGGGTCATTTTCGGTTAATCGATTTTTACCAAAATCTTATTTGTCAGATGCGGTTGTGATGCTTAAACGTAATACCAAGTTTGTACTTCATATGACTTTTCATTTCAGATTACTTTAAACATGTATTTCCGTGGAAACTTAATTTAGAAAACTTGACATGATCTCTTGTTATAGGTAACAAGAGAAATAGGCAACGATGGCCAAAGCCATAAATATATGGTTTTATTAACTTTAGCGGAATTTAATTTTGGTTGTTTCTCAATGTTTTGTTTTTAATTTTTCATATAATTTATTTTCAATTTAGCCTCAGCTTTCGGTGTTTTTTTTCCTAAATTTTTACGGCAAGGTGGGAAATCTATTACCCCATTTTCTTTTCTTTCTCTAATCATGCTGATCATGCTGGAAAAGTAGTCACTCATAAGTTATTCAGAAGACACTGACCCAAATAACTTACTAT
Organism: Triatoma infestans; assembly: GCA_011037195.1. Lineage (NCBI taxonomy): Eukaryota > Metazoa > Arthropoda > Insecta > Hemiptera > Reduviidae > Triatoma > Triatoma infestans. The sequence goes on along the minus strand of JAAEAF010011969.1, from coordinate 12,591 downwards.
CTGGTCGGCCATGGTATTGCATAAGCGGGGAAAGCACATCACGTCCCTTAGTTTCCCATACTCTTACTATTCGATATTCTAAGCTGGAACTAATAAAATCGGAAACATATGGTGCAGTGTGAAAAACCTGAATTGTTAGCTATAGTTAGCTACTCTTACTGAAAGGGGGTGAAAATTAAGTAATAAGATTGATTGCTTTAATGAGTTTTCACCGCATATGGCTTATATATTTAGACGCATTCTTTTTACTGGATATAACTGAACAACAAGCTCTTTCTTAAAAATTCCAGAAAGCTTTAATTTTTTTTTTAATTATTCTAACTAATAGATGGAAATACCGTACGAAAGTTTCGGTTAAAATCAAACAGACGGATGTACATATATTTATAGATTATTTTTTTTTAATTTTTAGTTTATCACGATTTCCTACAAGAAAAGTGAACTTTATTCCAAAATTTTTCATGTGAGGTGTAATTAGTTTTTCATACTTTCCAACATATCATTATGCTTTTAAAGATCTACTTAAAAGCACTACTATTTGACTCACCAACTTTTCATACAGTATACAGGCAAGTAGAGAAGAGATTACAATGTAGTCCGAAGAGCATGCAAATAACATCGAGTATTTTTTTGAAAAATGGTATAAATAACAATGATAGGTTTATATCTGTATAGTTATCATTTCAGGTATGAAAAAATCGTTATAGTATAATATTATGTTGTCCAGAAAATATTTTTTTTTTTTTTTTTAAACTTATACCGTAAAGTTACACTTCCGGTTGCCCAATTTTCTCCAGAATTGGAATTCTAGCAATACGTCTAATGTATGTAACGAAGCCACTGGTGCCATCTAAGAGAGAAAACCGGTACCTCAAGTTCTCGTAGTGGCCGCTAAGAAGCGCTGGCGGAGCGCTCTCAGATCTGTTCTAGAAGAATCGAGAAAGTTATAGACACTTCTCCACAGGTATAAATAGAGAACAACAGCTCGAGTGAAGTTAGTTTACAGAGTTTCTTGTTAAAACGAAGTGTACGTTTGTGGAAAGTGTATAAAAAGTAAACAAAGTCAATTTTTGTGGTTTAAACTATGAATTAATTATTATTAAATGTTGTATTTATAATTTTTTGTGTAAAACAATAAATTGGTGTTTTTCTTTATGGAAGTTTAGAGTATTTTATCTATACGAACCCACTTAAAACTAGTTGCAGTAGCTAGTTTAGAAAGAAAAACGTTACAATATATTAATATTATTTAGTTGCCTATACCGTTTTCAGTACTGAAGTGGGAAACTTAAAAAGAAAGTTAAACGCTGCTATTTCCCCAGAACCCACAATAAAATCAATTTCCCCATGAAAATGTTTCAAATAAAAGGTGACAGTTATTTATGTGTGTATGTAGATCGTAAACAAGTTTAAAGAAAATTGTTGGGGCCATTTTTGAGATAATCATGAAAAATTGAAAAAAAAATCCATTCAGTAAAGTTCCACTTCCGGTTGACGAATTTTGCCCAAAAACCTTGTGCCAAATACTTGGCGTAGTGAATAAACGGAAAACCAAGTTTAAGCTTTCTGCGATTTTTCGTTGATGAGGTATTTTGTCCAGAGTGAGGAAAGCTCAACTCAAGGTTTTTCTTTTAAATGATGATTATTTTAAATAAGTTTCAGTTCCCAACTAATTAATGTGGTAACTAAATTCTAAATTTGAACAAATTTTTTTTAATTTTACCATTTCAATTTGAGAATTAATTAAGAGAAACCCTTTAGGTGGAAAAAGGTTGGCCACTTCAGAAGTCTTAGCCTAATGGCAAGAACAACAGAGCTTGTTGAAGTCTGCTATTATTTGGATTTAGAGTACCCAAAACATAGATTCTAGACACCATTACATACTTCACTTATAGTGGCACATTGTTCTTTTCTCAGACAACAGACCGTGACATGTAAGTGTGATCTTCTTGAAATAAAACTAGGTCGCAGGTGGATTTGGCTTTATAACCACTCTCTGTACAGCCAGAAAATAAGTATGGAGTATCATAAAATAGTGTCTAACTTTCTCTTACAGTTTATAAGAGAGTAAATATTGCCGCCTCTTTTCTAATTTTTGAAAATTGTGTGTATGTTTCTTTGTGTTGTGAGACGCCATTATTTTTTTTTTTTTAATTTTTTCAGTTTGGATCCTCAGGGGACCTCAAACTGTGTATTTCCGGTGAAAACTCGATATCGAAAATTTGACACGGACACAATACTTTCTCTTCCCAGGAAAGTAAGAGAAGATAAAATGGGAGGGAAGGGGATTAGCCCAGTTCGCCAGTATTTGACTGATAAGTCTCCGAGTGCCAATGACCTTAGATGTTAGCGTGACTAAAAAAGAAGATAATAATAAACACTGACTTTTTCATCAGTTTATTTAACGTCTGTGCAATTATTTAAATCTAAACCTTAGTTGCCTAACTTTTGTTGACTAAAATTGAGATTACAATTGTTCAAAAATAGAACATAGTGTGAATAGTATACTTGTTACTAGATTTACAGTTTATTGGTGATGACGTTGATGGATGATTCGGTATTTTTTTTTTTTTGTGGGGGAGTTGTTTTATTTTTCCTTCAGTCGTTAGCAACCATGTTCGGTGTCGTAATTGTCCTAGTAATGGAAAAAGCCATTTTCTTTTCATTAATTTTCCTTAAACTATACAATTTCTTATTATTTGTAATTTTCATGAAGAAATACAAAGAGGGGGAAAAAAATTATTATTACTTTTTGTGTCTAAAATCCTATTTTCTTTGGATTAAAAGTATTTAAAAATACGATCAATATCTCCGTTTATTATGGGGCACCAAATTATGAGTAGAAATTTAATTTAGCAGACGATGATGTACGTTTTGTATGTGGGTGGAGTAGACAATATTCACTGATGTGGTATTTCCCACACAGAAACGTATATATACGTGAGTAAATACACATTGATCCACAACTGATGAACGGAATAGGTTTATTGGCAAATAAACTAACACTCAATAAACAATAATTCAGTATTTCTCTTATGTTTAAAAGTATAAAACACCGTCTAAAAGTATAAAAATATTAAGAAATTTTCTCATATATTCTTAAACAAACATTTAAAATGTGTTGTTTTTAATTTTTTTACATTTTTAATTTAATTCTACAGAAAGTGCTATCTAATATATTTTCTTCAAAGCGTATGATTGCCTTTAATATTACTTAACTCTAACATAAATACAGAGATACTAGGGGTATATGTACCCAAACTAGGTTAAGTGATTGAAGTTCAGAAAAGACATAACATTTGAACAGTGACGTCACAGATCCCTTACAAAAATCTAAAGTCATTTTTTTTTTGGAAAAATGTTTACGATAAACGTGATATTTATCTATATCATTGCAAATAGCACTCCATGTTTAGTGAAAATCGTTGCAGTCATTTTTGAGAAAACCTCCCCCCCAAAAAAACTTAAAATATTATTCAGTAAAATTGCAATTCCTATAAACCGATTCTCTTCAAATTTGGAATTCTATCAATGCTTCTATATAATTAATATTGTTTTTTTTTTTTTTTATTTGTGCATAAATATTACTTTATAGGAATACTTTACGTTGCTTTTAATGTGATATATGTCAGAAGTTAGTAGTGTACGAAATTTGAAGAATAATCGTTGGGGAGCCAATTCCAACAAAATTGGAAAAAAGTGTAAAAACTCAGTAGAAGTCTCACTTCCAATTGATGGAGTTTGACCGAAAGCATATTGTGACGGAAAGCATATTGTCACATGGGGCAGTGGTATTTAAATAGACTGCCAAGTTCGAACTTCCTGCAACTTTTCATTTTTGAGATATATTTTGTTCACATACACACCATACACCACGCTGTTTTTAGGTAGACAAAACACCTCCATGTCATGTATTTCATTCAAGTTGGATTTTGTAAAATCTATCACAGAAGCAATAATTTCTCTCACAGCAAAAAGGGAAAGTTCCCTTTTAAAAGAAAGGGAAAGTCTAATGAACCTGTTGAAAGTAAAATTACTCACTAAAATTTAGCGTAAAATTTTTCTTATTACAATCTCAAAGTAACTTTATTGACAAATTTCTTCTAGTAATTTTACGAACACTTTTAATTTAACTTTAAGGCAAATTAAAATTCAATTTTTTTTTAAGTGATATTCTTTAATAAAAGATAAAATATTGTTAAATGAGCATAAACAGCATTTTAATAGGAAATTGGCGCAGATAATTTTTACTTTATCTTACGCAGAATACGGAAGAGAAATTTTTTCTTGTTTGTTAATTTAGGCCACCCAACATCTATGGTCATTGGCGGCCCGGAGGCTTCTCATGCACTGCCGGCCTCCGGACAGTGTTCTCTCGTTACAGACAACACTGCCGATCACCGGAAAGTGGGCTGTAGAGGCTCCTAGGAAGAAAAAAAAATCTAAGGGTAGCACAGCTGGACTCGCACCCGGGTCCTCAGCGTGGGAGACCAGTATGCTAACCACTTACCTATTCCATTCTCTAAGAGGAAATATTGCCACTGTGTAAAAAATATTGAAAAGTAAGTTTTTACCGGAAATACATGTTTCGTAGTCCCATAAATGCGTAAAAATTATTTTTAGCGAATGGTCGGTTGTGTGTTTTTTGTAAGCAAGCAGAAGTATTTTAAAAAACGAAAAATCGCAAGAACTTGATATTACGTTAGGTACTACCACCGTATCTGACACGAAGATTTCGAACAAAATCCATCAACGGAAAGTGCATTTTTGCTGAGTAGTTTTTTTTTTTCAGTTTTCACGATTTTCTCAAAAAACTGCTCCAACGATTTTTACTTTAAACAGCGTAAACTATGTTCACACATAAATCCCTATCCCGAGAAGAAACAATTTTCCCGAGAGAACTGACTTTGGAGGGGGGGGTTAAGGGTACAGTAACGTTAAGTTTTCCACTAATTTTTATTCCATCAATTAAATATAAGATTCTACCATTTATATAGTATTATTATACCTTAAAAGCATGTTACAACTTGAAATTTGAAGAAAATGACACTTTTCAGTATGGTTTTTTTGGAATAATCTCAAAAATAATTATGAACGATTACCTTTGCACTTGAAATGGTAACTGCCCAGATAATAAACCTATTAATTTTATTAAATATGTGGATGGGTCTGCAATGCTGGATAACATCTGGTATTTTATCCGTTGGTAGCATGCATATTTATTTGGTTCCTGACCGGCTTCGGATTTTCATCCATCGTCAGAATAAATTCACTTCAAAGTAATGTTTTTGTTACACTCACACTTGTTGGTTTATTAGTTGTTCATACATATATGTATTGTAAATGTACAACCAACAAGCCAACCAAGTGAGAGTGTAACAGAAACATTACTTTGAAGTGAACTCTCTACACGAATTTGGTGAATTTGCTCTGATGATGGATCAAAATCGAAAACCGGTCAGAAATAAAATAAATATGTATGCTAAGACGTATAAAATACCAGCTATTAATTTAACTTTGAAATATTTTTCAAAAATAAAAATAAAAAAATTGATTTTTTAGATAGTTTTGCGGCATTTGTGATGTTACATTCCAAATATATAATATGGTTGGTTCAATGTTACTGGCGGCGAGGTGTTCACTTCCCAACCTGTTTGGGTTGGCAGGTTTTGGTACTTAACTCCTGGTATTTATTTTAGGACAAATGAGTACCTTTTGAAGCTTAAAGAAATTTGTCAAAGAGATTTGTCAGTTTACATATAAAATTAGATTAAGAGGAGTAAGATCAAGACGTGTGAGTGTTTCACACCAGATTTATTTTTTTTTTTTTTTTTAATACAGAGAAAAAGAGAGATTGTATTATTGAACGAATCGTGTACTGATGAATTCCATAACTCAACTTTCTATAAATAACACCCGACAAAGTTTATGATACCAACAATAAAGTCTTAACAATAGAATGAATTTTGAAATAAAGGACTCTGAACTGGACTCGCATTAAGAGTGTTTCTTTCCAACTATACATTCCCCACCTTTAATTCTTCAATATCCTAAACCATGCTAGTAGTATATAAATTGTGTTTGGATAATTAATTAATTAATGTAGTGAAATCTGAGTTATAATGTAAACAATGAAATATATTGACTTGAGCCCTTACCGGTTTTATTATAGTGATTAAATCTGTATTCAGTTAAGTTTAGTTCAAATATTAATCATGAGTGTATAAAGGACTTTACATAAACAATGATACACTTGCTAACTGAAATCCAGATACGATTAACAATGTTAATTTATCACGCACTCTTCTCTCTCTCTCTCTCACACTCTCTCTCTCTCTCTCTCTCTTTCTCTCACTCATTTATATTATATAGCGAGAGGGGGGACTATATATATATTATAAAGGAAACAGGAATGAAAGTGAAATGAGAACACTAACTTGCTATATACTGACAATTTATATTTTAACTATATACTGTGTGAGGAGTGTATAGACTGTAATGATGAGCGAATAGTGAATGATGATAATAGCTTGATGAATGTAGAATGGTGTAGCGTTACTGTCGAGAGTCGCTTGATGAGTGGCGTATGACAAGTTAGAACTCTTGCTTGTTCTAACGGTGGCGAGCTAGTATAATGGACCTTTCAACATTGATGTGATAACCACTGTACTCTTCAGAGTTGAATTTTAAAGCACTCGTTAAACTATAGTTGGTGATTAAGCCCTTCAGATTGGCAGCTTACGAGTATATTCCATTTCTTCTCACAATTAGAGACAGGATCAGATTTTGGCTGACGTGGTTGTAGTCCATTCGCCAATACAATGTTATGGGCGTGCCAGAGGGTTTAAGGCGTAATTGAGAGGCGCTTGAAGCGCGATACTGTCGCCTTGATGCGGCTGCTGATGGAACTATTGAGTCCAGCTTTTCTGTGGCAAAGTTATTGGGCTACTGGGTTTTATTAAAATATTTTATAAAATGATAAATTCTTTTCTTAAAAATTTTACATCCAACATAAATAAAAAGATGTTACGTGGCCAGATATTGGCTGGGAAAGTTTTCGATCTTTCGCAAAGAACATAAAACAGAAAACAAGAAGCGCTTAGTGTAGCGATTAGGAAAAAAAATTCAAAATATTTTTCTTGTAATCGTCTCATTGTAAAATGAAAAAATTGAGAACAGGAATGATGTAAAATTAAATTTTATTTAATTTACTTTATTCTACAAATTTATTGATTAGAATTCCTATTTTGCATAGAAGTTCTATGATATTCTATATTAGATATGGTAGATGGAAAAGCAGTAATGGTCAAATCCACGTGCACGACTTTTTAAAGATCTATTGTTGCTACCTTGAAAGTTGAGTATTTGTACAAAGAGGTCGTTTTTTTAATTGTTACATGAGCGAATTTCGTCCGCACCAACTGACAGTAATACACACAATTAAATTTAAACAACCCCACAACCAGCACAGCCAAAGCACCAGGTAGTAGGTTTACGGTGACTGCCCAAGGCACAGATGGTGGGGCTCCCGGTCCCGCAGCCACTATGGCCACGGTGGAAACTGGCGTCACGGCAGGGACTGCCAAAGGCCGGGCCTGCGGGCCTGGGGGCTCCTCTGTCCAAAAGGCCAAGGCAAAGGCCGGGCGAAACTTTAAAGCGGGGTCGCTAGAAGCGATCGAGAACATGACAGATAAGGACGTTCAAGCCGCCAGGCTGTCAGGGCTCTCCAGGAAGGAGCTCAAAGCTCGCGTTGAGGCGGGCCAGGAGTATCTTCAGGCCAAACGCCAGTTAATAAGGGAAAATTACCTTCAATGGGTAGAACGTACGACACAGGCGACTAAGAGGCCAAGGTCGGAGGGGGAATCCCCACAGCAGCAGCGGCCGCCCAAGAGGTTAAAGCCAAGACTGTGGAGAAATCCTACAGTGAGGCTTCCTCATCGGCGAAAATTGCCGTGGTGCAGAAGGGCTTCCCCGATTACCAGTTAGGCATGGATGAACTACAGGCCATCCAAAATGCCATTTTGGGGGAATACGACAAGATCCCAAGAGGCGGGCCGCAGATCAGGTTGGCCAAATGTGCCCATAAACCAGGGTTCCTTGTCATTACCTGCGTAGGGGACGATAGTCTGGGGTGGCTGAGGGAGATTATCCCAAAGCTTAAACCCTGGGAAGGTGCAAGCCTCCAGACACTCGAGGGGAGGGACATACCGGGCCCAGAGACCTGTAAGGTCTTCATCCCTAACGAGGGGGGCAAGCAGGTTGAGGCTGAAAGGGTGCTCAATCGTTTAGAAGTGAGCAACCAGGGGCTGAAAACCAAAATGTGGAGGGTCTGGGGATGCTTACCCGTTGAGGGTGGGTGTCTCTGGACATTCTCAATGGATAGGAGGTCACTGGCGGAGCTTAAAAGGCTGAACATGTCCTCCTATTTTGGTTGGGGGCGAGTGACTTTTCGTCACAAGCTTCCGAAAAGCAAAAGCTCGGAGGAGGCCAAGGCGATGGAAGTGGAAGGAGATCAGCCACAGGCCGAGAGCTTGGTGAGGGTGGACTCGCCAAAGAGGGGTCAGGGGGGCCTGGAAGGAGAGATGGCGGCGTTGCAGGCTGCCCTGGCCGTACTACCCGTAGGAGAGGGGCGGATAGAGGAGGGGGCGGACGTCAAGGCGGGGGTCCCGGTGGGTGCGTCTCCTGGCGGAAGCGATGCCGGCTTGCTCCACAGGTCTCAAGGCCAGGAGCGGTTGCCGGAGGTTGCGGAAGCCGGGGGGCGACCCTTCGGACCCGGGGCCGACGTTCCGCCCCCCTCGGAGACCTAACATGTCGATCAAGATGGTGCAGGCGAACCTCCACCATGCAAGGGCCGCTTCGACCGTGCTTAGTAGGAGGTTCGACAGGGAGGGGCTACATGTAGCCCTACTGCAGGAGCCGTGGTGCCATGGGGGGATCGTCCGAGGACTGCATCCGAAATTTGGGAAGGTGCTGTACAACAAGTCTGTAAGTAGACCCCGAGCGTGTATAGTGCATAGTACCAAGGTGAGCTGTGGATTCATACCGGAGCTGTGCTCCGCCGATTTTGTTACAGCTCTCCTAACTATCAACACCGAAGAGGGAGCGGAAAGGCTGGTTATTAGCTCTGCGTACTTCCCCGGTGATGAGGATTTCCCCCTCTGTCTACTGAGAAGAGTGATGGACTACTGCAGAGGTGGGAACTTGCAGCTGGTGCTGGGATGCGACGCCAACGCGCACAACACTGCCTGGGGGAGCACCGATATCAACCAAAGGGGTAAGTACCTTTATGAATTCATTACTGGTGAAGGGTTGCATGTAGCCAATGTAGGCTTGGAACCAACTTTCGTGACTGCAGCTAGGAGGGAGGTGCTGGATGTGACGCTAGCCTCGCGCTGTATGTTGAGCAAAATTGCTCACTGGCATGTATCAAGTGAGCCATCGTGCTCGGATCATAGGCACATAAGGTTTGATATATGCACTCCACCATTGGTCATTACCAGGCTTCGAAGCCCGAGGGAGACCCACTGGGAGGGATTTGTAGGGAGTCTCAGTGAGTCTCTCGGTGACCTTAAAGTGGATGTACGGACAATAGGAAGTCTGGGACGGGCAGTGGCACAGGTAACCGAGGCGATTCTGGACGCCTACCGGGAAAACTGTCCGGAGAAGGAAAGGCCTAATAGGTCGAAGACGGTCTGGTGGAATGATCACCTCGAGAGAAGGAGGCGAGAGGTGAGGAGGCTGTTTAACAAAGCCAAAATCAACCAAGACTGGGCATCGTATAGAAGGGTACTGACGCAGTATAATGTCGAAATAAGGAAGGCCAAGCGCAAAGCCTGGCGGAGATTCTGTGAGGACGTAGCAGACACTTCGGAGTGCGCGAGAATCCACAGAATCCTAGCAAAAGAAGGTACTGCGGACAGGATAGGGTTCCTGAAGAAAGATGACGGAACCTACACTAACTCGATAGAGGAGTCGCTGGAGTTGCTCATGAGCACACACTTTCCAGGGTCCTCTTATGGAGAGGCCCCTTTAGAGGTTGAGGGGCTGAGAAGGCCTGGTCGGGCGGATTGGAAAATCGCGAATCACGTCATACAGCCGAATAGGCTAAGATGGGCGATTGGAAGATTCAAGCCCTATAAAGCACCAGGCGTGGATGGAATTTACCCCGTCTTCCTGCAGAAGGCGGTGGAGGTGCTGACACCACACCTATGTAGGATCTTTAGAGGCTGTTTGGCCTGGGGATTCATACAGAGAGAATGGCAACAGGTGAAGGTCGTGTTCCTCCCGAAAGTAGGGAGAACGGTAGATCAAACGCCAAAGTCGTTTAGGCCAATAAGCCTGTCCTCCTTTCTGTTGAAGACGATGGAGAGGATGATTGACAGGTTTATAAGGGACGAGGGACGAGATTTTGAGGATTAATCCTCTCAATAATCGCCAATATGCCTATCAGGCAGGGAAGTCCGTAGATTTGGCTCTGGACGACCTAAATAGGCTATCCAGAAGTCGCTTGACGACAAGGAAATTGCGGTAGTCACCTTTTTGGATATAGAGGGCGCTTTCAATAATGTGTCCTCAGAGTCTCTTGTTGGTGCACTGACAAGAAGGGGCACGCCCCCTACAATTAGTCAGTGGATAAGGACTAGTCTTTTGGGAAGGACTAATATAGCCACCATCGACAATTCATCTCTTGTGGCCAGGGCGAGTAGAGGCTGTCCGCAGGGAGGCGTTTTGTCGCCATTGCTGTGGACGTTGTTAGCCGATGACATCCTGACCAAATTAACCGCGGAAGGCTTTCATTGCCTAGGGTTCGCGGACGATCTGGCGATCGTGGTGAGGGGGCGGTTCGCGGTAACCGTCTCGAAGCGCACTCAGGGGGCGCTCAATATTGTGAACAAATGGTGTAGAGCGGAGGGTCTCTCCATCAATCCCCACAAAACTCAAGTGGTTCCTTTTACAAGGAAGAGAAATTTACAAGGCTTACAACAGCCAATGCTCGGAGGGGTCGCGATCCCCTTTGCCATGGAAGCCAAATATTTGGGGGTCACTTTTGACCGAAGGCTGACATGGAATTCCCATATTAATATCACCGCACACAAAGCCAAAATCGCCATGGGTAGGTGCAGGAGGCTATGCGGCAAAAGTTGGGGATTAAGTCCGAAGATGGCTCTGTGGATTTATACCTGTGTCGTGAGACCGATGGTAACCCACGGGGCGGTGGCGTGGTGGACAAAGACCTTGCAGATGGGGGGGCCGGGAGCGCTCGGAAGTATTCAAAGGCTGGCCTGTTTGAGTACGACGGGTGCCATGATGACTACCCCCACTGCGGCCTTGGAGGCCCTGTTAAACCTTCCACCACTCCACATCTACGTCCAAGGCGTTGCAAGAGCAGTTGTGGCACGACTACAACAGGGACAAGCGCCCATTTATCCCAGGCACACTGGGAAGCATCAAGACCTATGGGAGGAGCTGGAGGCGGACCCGATTTTGGGCCTGCCTACGGATATAATGACTCCTAGGTATGACTTCCAAAAACCCTTCAAAGTCTTGATATTAGACAGAGGGGCATGGAAGAATGGGCCGCCAATTACAGGCGAATCTATGTGGTACACGGACGGGTCCAAGATGGGTGACGGAGTGGGAGCCGGCGTGTACGGGGCTCATCCGAGATGCAATATCTCGGTGAGCCTGGGAAGGCTAGCTACGGTCTTTCAGGCGGAGCTAGTCGCGATTATTATCTGCGCCGCCGAAATAAGAAGACGGGGAGTGCATAACTCCAGAGTCGTCATTTATTCGGATAGCCAGGCTGCTCTGCGGGCAATTGACTCGTGGGAGATCAGCTCAAGGCTGGTGTGGGACTGCCTAGGTGCACTAAGGGAAATTAGTAGCCATAATAAGGTCTTCCTGGTTTGGGTACCTGGGCACTCGGGTCACAGAGGCAATGAGGCGGCGGACCGCCTGGCCCGGGAGGGTTCAATGGGAGCGCTTATCGGGCCGGAGCCGTTCTGTGGTGTCTCAAGATGCCTCAGGAGTGCATCCATTAAGCTATGGATGCAGGACCGATCAAGGGAATGGTGGGTCAAAACTCCAGGCCAGAGGCAGGCGAAAAAGTTTATCCATAGCTACTCGCCCAAGCTAACTGCAGAATTACTCCAACTAGGCCGGGTGGCCAAAAGGATAGCAGTTGGCATTCTCACTGGCCATTGTAGACTAAATAAGCACATGCATCGCATGGGCCTGGCAACGGATAGCCTGTGTAGGTTTTGTGAGGAAGAAGAGGAGACGGCACTGCATGTGGTATGTCAGTGCGAGGGGCTGGTCTGGCTAAGGTACCGCCTCTTTGGTAAGGAGAAGCTGGTGCCAACAAGCCTCAGCCAGGGCCCTCTCTCGGACCTATTAAGTCTTCTAAGGCAAGCAGGACTCGAGAGGGTGCTCTGATTGACCACCTGGGAGCCCCCCCCCCCAATTCCACAGTTCGGTTAAGGACAGGATAGGGGGAGGGTCTCCAACTAGGGGGGTGCCACAATAGATCCTTGGGTGTAGCGGTGGCGTAGGCTGAATAGCCGATTCCCCCGGTAGAATCTATCTATCTAT